>JBBGZY010000500.1:757500-1020000 GCA_037952925.1 Lithobates clamitans | reverse complement strand
GTAATTATATATATATATATATCCACACTTTGCCTGCATTTACAATTTTTTTTTCATGAATGCTGAGTCTGCTGTGGAGCCTCGGGTGCCCTTCAGATTGTTCTCGGTATAATGGTTCAGGTGACACTTCAGGATTGAAGAGGCTTATCATATGACCTTTTTCCTCCATTAATTCCAAATAACAGAGATTTACGTCCGAACCCAACAGCAATAGAGCAAACAGAACAGTGTTGTCAGTCTGGGGAGAGGTTAGTGTTAGATGCACTAGCAAATGTTGATGGGCTTGACTAATTAAAGCAGCAATCCTGCTAACACGTAAAGCGGAGTTCTACCCAAAAGTGGAACTTCCGCTTTGAGTACTTCGTACCCCCTGACATGCCACATTTGGCATGTAATTTTTTTTTTTTTTTGGGGGGGGGTACCTAGTTTTGAAAGGTACCCAGCTCCCACCTCCGCTCGGGCCACCTAGGCCACTCCTCCTCTCCCCCTAGATGGCCCCTACCTCCCTGCAATCTTCTGGGACACGTCACAGATTCCAGAAGATTGCACGGCCATTCAGGAAGCGCAGTGCGCACCCGGCTGTGAAGCCGCAAGCTGTCACAGCTGGGTGCCTGCAGTAGTAATGCCGGTATCGCGGACAGGCGAGGGAGAGAAGCGAGGCAAGTGTGTGTTTATTAAAAGTCAGCAGCTACACTTTTTATAGCTGCTGACTTTTGATAAACACAGAACCGGGTGGAACTCCGCTTTAAGCAGTTATAGCAACAGTTCTTTTCCTTTTGAAATAAAGATTTAATTTATTCCATAAATACTTAAATAAATAAACGCAGGCAATGGTAAGCATGCCCGCCAGTGTTAAATTGTTTATCTCAACCCTCTGACACTTTTGTTGGACAACTTGATCTGTTAAAAGAAGTTGAAAAATAACAGACTTACCTCCTGCATCACCAGGTAAAAATAAAGGAAACAAATAGTTTAAAAAATGCAGCCTCTGCGTTTAAGGATTGGTAGGCTGCAATATATTACATTTTTGCTTTTGGGTTTAGATGAACTTTAATCTTTTTTTTCTGGTTTTATTACAAATTGAATTGCCTATTGAGCAATTTAATTTGCCTTTTGTTAGTTTAACTGGTGCTAAGTTTCTAAGTTAAATATGTTAAGTGGCACAATGTGTTTAAAGTCTTACTGATAATAGTTGGAACACACAGTCAGAGCTGACATGTTTATGCCTAAGAAATCCCACCACACATTCCCCCCTATGTCTTATAAACCTGACATTAAAGTCTAATTACTGTAATCATAGGCGGCTCTAGACTTTGTGAGGCCTTAGGCATAACCTAGACATGAGGCCCCATTAACGTCTATAATGGGAAAAAAATAATAATTCAAGCAATAAAAATTAACTGCATATATTAAGAGTACTGGTGTCAGTACTCTCTATCTCAGCGCTGGTGTCAGTGTGCTCCATCACACCAGTACTGAGAGCACACTGACACCAGCGCTAAGAGCACACTGACACCAGCGCTGAAAGCACACTGACACCAGCGCTGAAAGCACACTGACACCAGCGCTGTAAGCACACTGACACCAGCTCTAAGAGCAAACTGACACCGGCGCTGAGAGCACACTGACACCAGCGCTGAGAGCACACTGACACCAGCGCTGAGAGCACACTGACACCAGCACTCTTAATAAATGCAATTAATTTTAATTAATACTTAGTACTGTGCGCTGCTGTCAGTGCTCTCAACTCCCCAGTCACCTGCACACCCCCCCAGTCACATGTAACCCCCCCAGTCACATGTACACCCCCCCAGTCACATGTACACCCCCCCAGTCACATGTACACCCCCCCAGTCACATGTACACCCCCCCAGTCACATGTACCCCCCCCCAGTCACATGTACCCCCCCCCAGTCACATGTACCCCCCCAGTCACTTGCACACCCTCCCAGTCACCTCACACATAGCAAGGCTCTGTCCCCTCACAGCTCAGTCAGTCGGCTGCACACAGACAGGCTACAGCATACTGGAATTGGCTCCGCCTCCACCATGAAAGGCCCGCCCTGGAAGGAGGGTGGACTCCTCGATCCTGTGCTGAGGTGCTAGCTGTGCTCTTACACAAGATATCGGCTGAAAGGACGGACAGGATTTGCTGGCGGGCGGGGCGGGGCAGGGCAGTTGACGGTCTCTGTGTGTGTGTGTCTGCTGGTGTTCTGACGAGAAGGACACCTGCTGTTCCAGTGGAGTTTTCTTAAATGGAGTGGAGACTGGGCAGTGCCCTGGTGGGACGGGGTGTTGCAGAGAAGAGGCGGACTGACTGTACTCTGAACGAGGCAGCACGTAGCTCCGCTGACTGTACCTGGGACTGATGTAGTATGAGGATAGCCAGAGGCGGTTCTTTAGGCAAAGTAGGCAGCGGCGAGGCCCCTGAGAGGGCAAGGCCTTAGGCAAGCGCCTACTTTGCCTAATTAGAGAGCCGCCTCTGACTGCCATTACTCCATCAGAAGTGTGCAGGAAAACCTGGCCCAATGGGGGAAGCAGATTACCCTTTCCCTCCAGACTCATTAGCTAAATGAAGTGCATACAGGCACAAAACTGTTTAATCTGGAAAAAGTTGACTCTAATTACTTGTACAATATTGAACCTTAGGGAAATCTTTTAAGTTTAGTCCCCATCTACCTATAACCTGGAAGAAGTTGGCCTGTAATTCTCCAGCTAATTGGAGCTAAAGACCCCTGTATAACCTGGCAGATGGAGACTCATGGGGCAAGCTAGGACCTGCAGCACCTATCGTGATACAAGTTGTCATCATTTCATTTATATTTGGATATCTACAGTATTGCAGTGTAAAGATTATTCATTTTAATGTCACTATTTTACTTGCCAGGCCATATCCTAAAGGAGATGAACGGAAGAAGGCTTGCCTGAGTGCTCTGTCTGAAGTAAAAGTCCAGCCAGGTAAGGCTCATATGCATTGTGTTGTTCATGTCTATGTACAGTCAGGTCCATAAATATTGGGACATCGACACAATTCTAATCTTTTTGGCTCTATACACCACCACAATGATTTGAACCTAAACGAACAAGATGTGCTTTAACTGCAGACTTTCAGCTTTAATCTGAGGGTATTTACATCCAAATCAGGTGAACGGTATAGGAATTACAACGGTTTGTATATGTGCCTCCCACTTTTTAAGGGACCAAAAGTAATAGGACAGTTGGCTGCTCAGCTGTTCCATGGCCAGGTGTGTGTTATTCCCTCATTATTCCATTTGCAAGGAGCAGATAAAAGGTCCAGAGTTCATTTCAAGTGTGCTATTTGCATTTGGAATCTGTTGCTGTCAACTCTCAATATGAGATCCAAAGAGCTGTCACTATCAGTGAAGCAAGCCATCATTAGGCTGAAAAAACAAAACAAACCCATCAGAGAGATAGAAAAACATTAGGTGTGGCCAAATCAACTGTTTGGAACATCCTTAAAAAGAAAGAATGCATCGGTGAGCTCAGCAACACCAAAAGACCCGGAAGACCCTTGAAAACAACTGTGGTGGATGACCGAAGAATTCTTTCCCTGGTAAAGAAAACACCCTTCACAATAGTTTGCCAGATCAAGAACACTCTCCAGGAGGTAGGTGTATGTGTGTCAAAGTCAACAATCAAGAGAAGACTTCTCCAGAGTGAATACAGAGGGTTCCCCACAAGATGTAAACCATTGGTGAGCCTCAAAAACAGGAAGACCAGATTAGAGTTTGCCAAACAACATCTAAAAAAGCCTTCACAGTTCTGGAACAACATCCTATGGACATATGAGACCAAGATCAACTTGTACCAGAGTGATGGAAAGAGAAGAGTATGGAGAAGGAAAGGAACTGCTCATGATCCAAAGCATACCACCTCATCAGTGATGCATGGTGGTGGTAGTGTCATGGCGAGGGCATGTATGGCTGCCAATGGAACTTGTTCTCTTGTATTTATTGATGATGGGTCTGTTGACAAAAGCAGCAGGATGAATTCTGAAGTGTTTCGGGCAATATTATCTGCTCATATTCAGCAAAATGCTTCAGAACTCATTGGACGGTGCTTCACAGTGCGGATGGACAATGACCCGAAGCATACTGCGAAAGCAACCAAAGAGTTTTTTAAGGGAAAGAAGTGGAATGTTATGCAATTACCAAGTCAATCACCTGACCTGAATCCAATTGGGCATGCATTTCACTTGCTGAAGACAAAACTGAAGGGAAAATGCCCCAAGAACAAGCAGGAACTGAAGACAGTTGCAGTAGAGGCCTGGCAGAGCATCACCAGGGATGAAACCCAGCATCTGGTGATGTTTTCGAGACTTCAGGCTGTAATTGACTGCAAAGAATTTGCAACCAAGTATTAAAAAGTGAAAGTTTGGATGATTGTCCCATTACTTTTGGTCCCTTAAAAAGTGGGAGGCACATATACAAACTGTTGTAGATCCTACACCGTTCACCTGATTTGGATGTAAATACCGTCAAATTAAAGCTGAAAGTCTGCAGTTAAAGCACATCTTGTTTGTTTCATTTCAAATCCATTGTGGTGGTGTATAGAGCCAAAAAGATTAGAATTGTGTTGTTGTCCCAATATTTAAGGACCTGACTGTACATGCCATAAGGGCATAAGGCTCTTACATGGGGGGGGGGTCCTGCGGCTGGACTGGTGAGTGCCCCTGGTAGCCCTGCTGATATCCCTGGATATCTAGTTGCTACATCCCCACTTCACTCCCCCTTTTCATCCCCTTTTGGTGCAGACAACTTGGTCTTGTGCTGGTCAATGTACTGGAACTGCAGGCGATTTGACTGGTTCTCCTGCATTGGTTGACACACTTGCAAGTTATCCCTGTAAGGGTTCAGCCAGAGAATTCCACAGCCATGGCATACATAAATCGTTAAGAAGGCACCAGAAGTCGGGCAGGAGGAAGTTGATCTGGTCATGGGCGTCCATATGAAAACTAAAAAAGTGGGACTTTGGGGCCACAGAGGTATTTAAACTACGAAAGCATAAAAATAGTTTTTCAATTTTATTACAAAGTACAAAGGACAAACATATGAAGTTTAAAAACAATATCAACTACCATGTAAACCTTATTACATACACCAAATGGGGCCTATCCTGCATTATCCAATAAATACTCTTGTCTGTATTATAAACACTCCAACATTCAGAATTATAGGGAAAAGAAAAACCTCCCCAGAAATGTAGTGGTGGTTTGAGTGGAGTTGCAGGTCTGGTAGTCCACTTGGGATGCTCTCTATCTGCTCAACATGTTTCACGTTGTAGAACGCTGCTTCAGGAGCTAGAGATTCTATTAAATATACAAGGAAAAAGAGGAAGGTATCACAATACCAGTATGTATACAATATGTCAAAAACTTACAAAGGAAAATGTATTTTATATATATATATATATATATATATATATGTATATATGTATATATATATATATATATATATATATATATATATATATATATAAATATATATAAATATATACACATATGTTATGGAATTTCACCCCCCTGTGGTGACAAATGGAAAAAGCCCTATAAAAGATAATGGTCTCCCAGGGATGGGCGGCACAGCCCGGTGGTCTGGGGAAGCTATTCAAAGTAACATATACGGTACTATGAGATGTATAAAATGGGGAAAGATGCGCCATGCAATAGATAATAGAGTGATAGAAAACTACTATTAACAACATATGAAGTATCGATTTAAAATAAAAAAACGATCTCCAATAACCATCAAATATTTAGAGGAGATGTACTAATAACTAGGAAGGGTACATTTAGACAGAATGTGGGCCGATTATGTGACCTAAGTCACCCCCATTTAATGTACAAACATGCGCAATGGCATCGCTGCTGAATAATTAGTATATAAAAGTACAAAAATAGATGCCGGGGTGATTAATATAGGTATGACAATAGAAAAATGGAAAGACAGGGAGGGGGGAGGGGAGGGGGAAAGAAAAAGAAAGGGGGAGGGGGGGGAGACAGGAAAAGAAAGGAAAACAAGGAAAATCCTGAGCAGTAGTCTAGGCAAGTTAGAATATACCAATTCAATGCACGGGAAACATGTATCCATAGATGTTGGCTTACCATCTGTGTATAGTAGTTAAAATGATCCTAACAATGGAGCAAGCAATCCATTGATTTCAAATAATAGCGTCAGTAGTTGTATCTAGGAACTTATTAAACGCAGCGGACAAAACCGGGGACTCCTCAAATGGTAAGCATAATACAGCCGTGGGTATAGGTAATAGCTAATGACAAGCTATAGCTCTGATTTGTAGAAAGAGCATAGTATAAATATTAAAAAGTAAGAATTGGCGTAATTAACATAGCACCAAAAGTTTAAAAATCATAAAATAATGACTATCATATTAGGGTGTATGGGCTTACCACAGGTAAATTGGGAGACAGGTTCGGGGTGCGCCGCTGCATAAATCCTAGATATCGTCCATTGCCCTATCACAGCATCGCAACGTCCTTAAATAAGAGACCCCAAACCGGAAGACGCCGGCTCCGTGGGGCGCAGCGTCTCCCGGCCCCATTACGGGCTGCTGCGAATGCGCCGGGCAACACCGCCGCCACGCCAGATGACGCAAGGACGGCAGGGGATTAGCCGCGCATGCGTCCAAACAGGCGTGGCTAGCACGACGCCCGACCAATGCCCAAGCAGCAGAGGCGGAGGCTGTGACGGAGAGCCAAAAGGTCCCCGTGCCCCCGTCAATCGCCCTACATCCGGTCGGAGAATCGAGCCAGGATGTGCGGCGCTGTGCAATGGAACTCACCCAAGGCAAAGACCACCCCACTCCCGAGGAGACCAAGACTAAGGGAATGACCATGGATTCAACACATAGAGGAGAAAAGGGATGATACAAATATTTATATTCAAACTGGTGTAATCAAAATTGTAAACAAAAACCAAATAAAGATTTGTATAAATATAAACATTCATGGTAACAATATAATCATAAAGAGGGAAATTTTGAGTTAAATTGATCTGAGATAATCATGGGTGGTCATGGGCAGAGCTTCATATCCCAGCTATGTCTGCGGTTCACATCCCAGGATAAATTTGGAAAATTGGCAGGTGGACTTTCTCAGTGGTTAGTGGTTGTCTCTGGGGGAGTGGGGTCTCCACATAGAGGTGTTTGAGAAGATCAGTGTGAAACTGGATAGGTAAGTCTTCAGGACCAGGGCTGGATGCTCTGGCAAAACTGTGGGATTAGTTCTCCCTGATTTATGCCTTCCCTCCGCTACAGCTTCTTCCATGTCTGCCTTCCCTCCTCTACAGCTTTTTCCAGTCTTCTTTCAGAGGCCGATTGCTGCCCATTTCTTGGTACATACCTTTGTACAGGGTGTCAGGCTTATTACTCCTCTGGACAGACCGCCTTTGACCCCATGGGATCTCAATTTGGTTCTTTCTGCTTTATAAAAAAAGCACCAACCCCCCATGTTGAGGGCATGTGGCTTAGTATGATGCAGGAGGAGGGAGGCGCTTGCTCCCCCCTCTTCCTGACCTGCCGGGCTGCGTGCTTGGATAAGGGTCTGGTATGGATCTTAGGGGGACCCCCACGCCATTTTTTTTTTTTTTGGTGTGGGGGTTCCCCTTAAGATCCATACCAGACCGAAGGGTCTGGTATCGTCTTAGGGGGGAACCTCACGCAAATTTTTAAAAAAAATTTTCGCTGGGTTCCCCCTTCAAGATTCTCTGCACACAAGTCGCACTGCAAGTCTTATCCTCTTGATCCGACTTCTGGTGCGACCTCTATTCAAATCAATGGGCTCCCATAGGGAACCATTGATTTTGAATAGAGACAGAAATGCCGGACGAGGCTTAACACAGCGTTGAGCCTCGTTAAATCGCGTTTAACACCTTTTGCCGGCATGACGTTTTTACAGCTCTAGCGCTGGAGCCACAGAACGCACTGGTCCTGGGTTTTTTTTGCAGCTTAAAAACGGCTATGCCATTTACAGCTCAAAAACGCCATTGTGGGCATGAGGCCATAGGCATGAGGTGTTTTTAAGCTGCAAAAAACGCTCAAAAAAGCGGCTGTAAAAACATCCGTGGGCATGAGGCCTTATGGTCATACAGGGAACGGGTGGAACAGTTGTCCAAGAGACTGGAAGGTACAGACAGTAATTTTACTATTCTCAGATGCTCTAACACTTCAACACTCTGCTGTCTTTAATTCCCTTCAACACTCTGTTGTCTTTAATTCCCTCTTTGAGGTTATCTGAGCTTCACTTTTTTGATCCACTTATTTAAAACATTCCTAAAGTGCTTAAAAACAGTAGAACTCTTTGTGGTACATGATCTTCATTTGCTTCAATTTGTAGGATGTTATCTGCCTAGTAATCCAGAGGCCATCGTCTTGGATATTGATTACAAATCTGGAACTCCCATGCAGAGGTGATATATGTAGAAAAAAAATGTTTTTCTCATTTTGACAAAAGTTTTAATATGTGTACAGTATTTTAAAAAATACATTGTTATATCCAGTTAAAAAGAGAATCTATAGTGTATAAAAGTACACATTTTGAGTTGTACATTGACCTAAAATAGTTTGTGATGTGACATGGGCTTTTTTAGTAATCTGTTCCCTATTTTGGTCATTTAATTAATGTACAGACATTTAAATGCTCCCACTAGTGGCCATCTGAATGTAAGGAAGTTAGGTTATTAGTGCTGCTATTGCTGACTTGCTTTTGAAGGTAAACATTTTGAGGCTTTCATCCTTAGAGCCGGTTCACACTGGGACGACTTGTCAGGCGACCTAGCCACCTGACAAGTCGCGTCCCGTTCTGTACAATGGAACCGTTCTAATAGGAGCGACGCAAGTCGCTCCGACTTAGAAAATGGTTGCTGTACTACTTTTGGGGGCGACTTGCATTGACTTCTATATAGAAGTTGTTTTGCAAGTCGCCGCTGTTGTCGTGTGCAGGTCGCCTGAGGCAGTCGCGCTGCAAGTCGTGCTGCCTCAGTGTGAACCGGCTCTTAGGCTTTCCCAACTACTTGGTGAGTTACTAACCACTTAAGGACTAGCCTCGTTTTGAGATTTTGGTGTTTACATGTTTAAAACAGTTTTTTTTTTGCTAGAAAATTACATTATATATTTTTCTTCTAACACCCTAGAGAATAAAATGGCGGTCATTGCAATACTTTTTTTCGTACCATATTTCCGCAGTGGTCTTACAAGCGCACTTTTTTGGGGAAAAAATTCACTTTTTTGAATAAAAAAAAAGACAACAGTAAAGTTAGTCCAATTTTTTTTATATATTGTGAAAGATAATGTTACGCTGAGTAAATTGATACCCAACATGTCACGCTTCAAAACCGCTCGTGGACCCACATTTTTTCTATTAGGTCAGCAGTTTCTGACATTCCTTTCAAGCATTACATATATTTAACATTATGTGTAGCCCTTTGGTGATGCCAGGGGCTGCATTTAAGGTCCCCTTTAGCTCATACGTTGACAACTACTGGGCTAGGGCTAACTCAAGTGGTCAAAAACTGTGCACCTGCCCTTCACTTCACAAGGGAGGATGCACTTGTGAACAGTTGATGATAGGGCATGCTAGTAAATAAAATCAATGTCAGTGGCAAGGAGGGGGGCTACTACATTGCTTAAAGTGGGTTTAAAGCCTAAACATTTTTTACCTCAAAGGAGTTGTAAAGGCAGAAGGTTTTTTATCTTAATGCATTAAGATAAAAAACCTTCTGTGTGTGTAGCAGCCCACCCGAGCACCACCTAATTACTTACCTGAGCTCCATCTCTCGCCAGCGATGTCCACGAAAGTCTTAGCCATCCAGGACTCTGCTGATTGGCTGAGACACAGCAGTGGCGCCATTGGCTGTCAATCAAAGTCAGTTAGCCAATCAGGGGAAGACGGGGCCAGGCCAGGTCGGGGTCTGAATGTACACTCAGAGCTGTGACTCGGCTCGGGTGCCCCATAGCAAGTTGCTTGCTGTGGGGGCACTCGACAGGAGGGAGGGGCCAGGAATAGCGAAGAGGAACCTGAGAAGAGAAGGATCCAGGCTGCTCTGTGCAAAACCACTGCACAGAGGAGGTAAGTATAACATGTTTTACAAAGAGACTTTACAATCACTTTAAGGCATTCCTTGCATTAAGGTAAAAATGTTTTGGTGAAAGTGTCAACCCCCTCACTTCATCCAGCTCTGTGCCCATCTGTAGCGGCTCTGCTGAGGCAGCGGGAGCCATTGGCTTTCACTGCTGTCAGTCAATTCCTGGGACAAGGGAGCAGGGGACGGTCCAAGCTACACTGTCTGTGTCTAGGGACGGTGCTTGAGATCTAGCCTTCAGGTGTGCCACCATAGAAAGCCATTTCCTGTGGTGGCACACTAAGAAGAGGAGGAACTAGGAACATTGTCAGGGAACCCGAGAACAGGAGGTTCTGGGCTGCTCTGTGCCGTTCCATGGAATGGGGGCAGGGGGGCTGCTGGGACATTGTATTTTGACAACAGGACAAGCTGATGTTAGACTACACTGATCAGTGGCTGCAGCTGCTGATCGAAAAAAAAAAAGATTTACAGTCTGTTCCTTCGACAGAAGTCAAATCAAGCGTTTGACTTCCGTTGAGCAGGGACCACCACACACTGAAATTTGGTTGGCCTCTGATGAGTGGGACACATTTCAATCAGTCTAGTTGTACATAAAGAATTACAAATTACACATAGGGACTAGGTTTTCAAAACATTAACACACACAAAACTACTCACATCACGCTAATCTGTTTTTCATGTATATGTAAAATGACGTTAAATAGGCTAGACATTTTGTCCCCTCAAAAAAAAAACTTTTTTTACCTTTGCCATATATTTGCAGTGCGGCAAAAGCGCCATATCTGGCAAAGTTCAAGGTGAAGAGATGTGGAGTGAGTGAGCTGGAGAAAGAAGGTAGGTGTCAATTACTACAGTCACCTGCTTATACCGCTTACACTTCTATTAATGTATGCTGCGCCCTCTTTCTTTCTCAGGCCTTCGCTGCCGCTCTGACTCCATAGATGAAAGTGAAGAGGAAGGTGGTGATAAAAAAGTTTGCTGGCAGGCAGCCATATTTAAAGTTGGCGATGACTGCAGACAAGTGAGTATAAAAGATTCAATAGAATAGGAGTACTGATAGTGTCTTAACAGACCCAGGGGATGGCCCAGTGGTGTACAGACTTCCCATTGGAATAATAGGGAGCAATAGGATTTGTGCAGGGGAAGAGATATTAGCAGACTGGGTGAAATCAAGTATAAGCCTTGCCAGAGCTGCTGGTTCAGGGCATTGGGGCCCACTATGGGTAAGTGCAGTTTGGGGCACTTACCCATTAAATGCCAGTCAGACTGCTGTGGTCAGTTATTGCTGCAACTGTAAATATGTAATTTGTATCTGGAAAAAAACTTTTATTATTGCATCCCCAACTGCAACTGTTGCTGTGCAACCTCTGGCGATCCCGTTCTCATAGGCTACAGCCTAAGCTATGCAGAAATTTGCTCTTGGCCACAGCAGACCAGAAACTTGATTGAGCTCAGATATCTCACTAATAGAATCTCTGAGAGGTACAAGAAACTAGTGCTTTACATTTCCAGCATCTACCAAAAGCATAATATAAGGTTTGGGTAACCTAGCTTTTTAAATAAGGTAACGCAGATGGTTCCTTCCCTGCATATTAAAAAACTGTATAGCTGTACTTCACAACTGTGTGCTGTCCTCAGCTTAGGCAAACCAAAATAAATTCTGAGACAGAATTTACAGATAAAGCTACAGCAGGCATGCACATAGATTTTTAGATTTTTGTTTTATTCTTTTGAAAGGAATTTCATGACTTGTTCCTCCTTTCATAGGACATGCTAGCTCTGCAGATCATAGATTTATTCAAGAACATCTTCGAACTTGTTGGGCTCGACCTCTTTGTCTTTCCATATAGAGTGGTGGCGACAGCTCCTGGTGTGAGTAGATGATACAGGTTGAGATCTGTTTGGTGGATTTTTTTTTCTTGCTGGTTGTTTTTAAACTATATTCTAAAATATAGCATGTTTTATGAAGGCCACAGAAAAATCTTTTCCAGTAAATATAATCCTGATGCATGTTCAAAATACTCTAATGTTATAGCTTTAAGTAAAATCTAGAACTATATGGACTTCTGCATAAATGGCTCCTAAATTGTGATGTGGACTTCATCAAATTGATAATAAATAATGACTGTCTTATTTGCCAGATAAACAACGTTTTATATTGCCATGACTTTAGTGAAGAAAACATTTACTGCTTAATTACACATAGTATGGTGACCTGCATTTTTCAGTAAGGGGTTGTCCTTATAGAGCTGGCGATAGGGTAGCTTGGGTAGTGAACAGTGTCAGTGTTCGGATTACAAAGAGAAGTTACCCATCGCTTACCATTGTTCATAAAAAAATATTGCACACGCATTTTTTTATGCCCACCAGGCACCCAGAATGATCAGCTTTGCTATAGAAGGAAAACTCTCTTCCACCTGCTTCTTCTGGGTGTGGGTGTGCGTTCTACGGAGCACAAATGACATATCGGCCAAAGCTCCGCCCAGCGTGTTTTGCCAAACCAGGTTGATGAAAAGTTTTTGATAGTAGTGCACCTAAATGTTTGAGGAAATTGTTGTGAAAATAAAGTGTGTCCAAGCTCAACTCTTCACAAATACTTCAGTTTTGATCTACATGAGACAAAACAAAACTGCTTACAAATTTGTTTGTGTTCCTTTATTTATTTTTAATAACAGCAATCAAAGTATTTTAGTTAGAGCCCTTGCACACTGGGGCGGTTTGCAGGCGCTATTGCGCTAATAATAGCGCCTGCAAACCGCCCCAAAAGTGCCGCTGCTGTCATCCCAGTGTGAAAGCCCCGAGGGCTTGCACACTGGAGCGATGCGCTGACAGGACGGTAAAAAAAGTCCTGCCAGCAGCATCTTCGGAGCGGTGAAGGAGCGGTGTGTATACCGCTCCTTTACCGCTCCTGCCCATTGAAATCAATGGGACGGTGCGGCTATACGGCCGGCAATGCGCCTCTGCAGAGGCGCTTTGCGGTGGTATTTAACCCTTTCGCGGTCGCTAGCGGGGGGTAAAATAGCGGCGTTTTACCGCCGACGCCACCCCAGTGTGCAAGGACTCTAATTGTTCACATCTGCAAACTTAATCTTTCTAAAACTGAGCTTGTTATATTTCCTCCTTCACGGTCCCCCTCCTGTGACTTCACCATTAATATCAACAACACAACCATTGGTCCCTCCACACATGCCAGGGTCCTGGGTGTAATCCTCATCTCTGACCTCTCCTTCAGCCCCATATCCAATCACTGGCTAAATCCTGCCGCCTTAACCTCCGCAACATCTCCAGAATTCGACCCTTCCTGACTATTGACACCACAAAGCAACTTATTCACTCCTTGATTATTTCCCGCCTCGGCTACTGCAACTCTCTCCTTAATGGCCTACCCTTAAGCAGGCTATCCCCCCTTCAGTCTATTATGAATGCTGCTGCTAGATTAATACACCTCACTAATCGATCCGTGACTGCTGCTCCTCTCTGCCAATCCCTTCGCTGGCTTCCCCTACCCCAACGTGTAAAATTCAAAATGCTAACCATAACATACAAGGCCATTCACAACATCGCCCCCATCTACATCACCAACCTCATCTGCAGATATCACCCAAATCACCCCCTCCGCTCCTCCCAGGACCTCCTGCTCTCTGACTCCCTTGTTACCTCCTCCCATGCTCGCCTTCAGGACTTCTCCAGAGCCTCTCCCATCCTCTGGAATTCCCTACCCCAGTATATCCGATCAGCCTCTACCCTGTCCACCTTTAGGAGATCCCTGAAAACTCATTTATTCAGTTAAGCTTATCCCACACCCACATAACTGTCCCTGAGCCACCCCCATCAAATCATTCTTTGCAGCTATTACCTTTTGTACCATCACCCCCTCCCTTTAGAATGTAAGCTCTACGAGCAGGGCCCTCCTGTACCTTTTGTATTGAACTGTACTGTAATTGTGATGTCCCCCTTATACATTGTAAAGCGCTGCGTAAACTGTTGGCGCTATAGAAATCTCGTATGATAATAATAATAATAATCTGCACAGTTAATTCTAGTGTAAAGAATTTTTTTTGGCATTTTGAACATTCTAAAATACAGAATTCCATCCGAATCACTGTTATGTTATATGACAAAACTTTTCAGTCTTAGATCAAAGGTTCTGACGTTTTCCTTTAAAATTTTCCTATACAGTTGAAATTGTATTAGCCCCTCAGTAATTGCAAACTGTCCAAGTTGCTCAGTAAAGTAATCCCGACCAATTTAACTCCCACTAAAGTTAGGATGAGATTTTGATGTCGGTGTGCAGTGTTTGTTTTCTCCAAAAAGTTCAACCTATCCATCCAAACTACAACGTTCTATTATTGTTGTGGGCCATCTAGGTGGTTGGCAAACATGAGTTGCAGCAGTGCAGATATATGAATCTCACACCTTTTTTTTGTATTGCAGTGTGGGGTTATTGAGTGCATTCCAGACTGCACCTCAAGGGATCAGCTGGGCCGTCAGACAGATTTTGGCATGTATGATTACTTCACTCGTCAGTATGGGGATGAGTCTACCCTAGCATTTCAGAAGGTACTGTTTCTACATCATCTTGATATGGCAAGCTGTTCAGTGGTGCATTCAAGTTTCCAATACATTCCTTTTTTATCTTCTAACTGCACAGGTTGCCATTTAAATTCTTCTGGTTTAAGTATTATACATCTCTACAGAATTGTTGAACTGTGCTTTTGACCTGTATTTGATATGTGGTTTATCATGCTTGCACTAGTTCTCAGCTGACAAATGAAATGCCTATTGTAAACATAGTCAAGTCAGTAGGCAGAAGCTGCAGTAAATAATTAGAAATTACAGTGACTAACGGAAATCACTGGATTAATTTTTGTATTTGTTGGGGATTATGTATATGTGAATTTGAGGCAACGGCTAGGATAACTGGTACAACAGTAATGTCCTGGGTTAGGAATCCACTAGAAACCTACGTGTATGTGATTTCCATGTTCTTCCCAAATGTATTTGCTTTATCTGGGTCCTACACTGCAAATGTTGCTAATTTGTAACATAGATTTATTCCTTGTTCTCTTTTTATAGGCCCGGTATAATTTCATCAGGAGCATGGCAGCCTACAGCCTACTGCTCTTTCTACTGCAAATAAAAGACAGACACAATGGCAACATCATGCTGGATAAATTGGGTCACATCATCCATATTGGTAGGTTCTCCTGATTTTCTTAAAAAACAAAGTCTTGCGAACTACCATGTGAAAATCCAAATGATAATTAGAGATCATTAAAGGACAGCTGCTAGCATTGATCATGTCCTATATGCTCGTGCTAAATAAAAATTATACCAATATATTACTGCGCTATCCAAATAAATTCGTATGGTAATCGTACTAAATCTTAATATTACTGACTACAGGTAAATAGTAGTGGTGAGATATTCCTATTCCTATGTAAAAAATCTAGTGAACATAATAATACAATCTTATGCGATTAAAAGTTGCGATCATAAACCATTAAAAATTGTACTCCTATGCGATCCTCCCAATGACAATCTATGTAGCATACACACCTCTATATCCACATGTTGCATTCATATGCAGTATAGAACATTGCAACCCTGTGCGATAATTGCAGTGACAACCTGTAATTTACATCAATCTATATAAAAGTGCATCAATATGCAATTAAATAGTGGTGGTGAGATATTCTATTCCTATGTAAAAAAATCTAGTGGACATAATAATGCAATCTTATGCGATTAAAAGTTGCGATCATAAACCAAAATTTGTAATCCTATGAGATCCTCCCAATGACAGCCTGTGTAGCATACACACCTCTATATACACGTTACATTCATATGCAATAGAGAAATTTACAACCCTGTGCGATAATTGCGATAAATGTTATAATTGCAGTGACAACCTGTAATTGACATCAACCTATATAAAAAGTGCATCAATATACAATAATAAATATAGAAATAAAGTGACCCATGTTTAAAGTGCTCTTGTGCCAAACTAATTCATGCATTAATCTGTGTCCACAGAATTGCAATATAAAGTCCATTCATAACTATACCATTCTTCTGGTACTCATTGCAGATGATAAAACAGACGATAAAACAGTAAAATGCTCATGTCCACTCTTGTGCTCCCCGTTTGGTGTATGCGCTCACCTTAGAGCGTGTGACCTTGCACCTAAGCTTGGTCAAAACACGCTTTTAAACCACCTCTAGGTTTATGGTCAGCATTCAGATCCCTGGATGGTTGCTTGCAACAATGTTAACATGGAAAACAGAGGAAACTGGATAGTGTATTACCATATTAAAAGTTTTATCTAAAATGACAATACTCCCTATATTAGGGTGCTCACATTTAATAGGTGCTATGAGCGCACCACTCTGTAACAAGCCAAACAAATATAAAGACGCTGTACTGGTGTGTCCTCTCCCGCTCTGAGAACACTCCACTGCCTCACAAACTGTCCTGTCCCCTCTCCAACATGTGTCGATCCTGGGAAATAACATATCTTCCTCAGGGGGAATTCTATTGGACAGTTAAGATGTCAATCATTTTTTAGTGTCATTACGGCCAGTAATTTTAGGATTTAGTACGATTACCATATGATTTTATTTGGATATCGCAGCATTATATTGGTATAAAATCTCCTGATTTTCTTGTCAGATTTATATTTCCTTCATTCATCTGTGTGTTTTCCCCTCTTGGCCAAGCTACATTTTGTGCCTATAATTATTATCAATTATTCAGTGTGAGTAGTGGCTAAACTGATATAAAAAATAGGCATCTGTTGTGTTAAAAGAGAAGGTCAGCATTGATTGCAACGTGATTTCAGCCCATACTTCACTACTGGTTTTAGGGGTGGTTTCTCAGTATCCCCAGAAGGAATTGATTCCTGTAACTCTTCCCACCCCTCTAAACCCCCCCCCCCTATTTCTCCCCACTCCTACCCCTGTTCACTAGAACTTTTGTGTCCACTTTTTGTTGATCTGTGCCCATTTGCAGGAACATAGTGCTCGTACAGTGCCATCCTCAGCAAAGTCTTGCTCCTCCATCTTAAAGTGTGTCTGAGCCCCCCATTACCATGTCTGATTCAGAGTGCTCACAGTATTCTCCTGGTGAGACTGTTTTTTAGTGAACTGCATATGACTTAGATTTGCAAAGGGTTGTTTCTAATTTTAAATTAATGGGAGTGACCCTCTGTCTTGTGTTGCCGGTAACACAGGTTTGTCAAACTGTGTCACAATGGGTTCAATCTAAGATTATTTTCAACACAATGCTTTAGCTGTGATGACCTCTTACCAGTGATCCACCTTAACAAACATGCAACAAAATGAGTTGATTGTGTTCTCAACTTTAAGGATTTTACATTAGATCTAATTTTGAATCAACAGTAGTGACCTTCTGTTCTATGTTCCCGGTGACATTGATTTGTCAAACTTTGTCACAATGGTTAATCCCAAAAGAGGATTATTTCAGCAAGCCCTTGTGTAATGGAGTGTCTGGAGACCTGCGTTTCATCTGTGATGGCCTCTTACCAGCATTTAAACTTTTATCTCACATGGTGATGTTGTCTGTGTTCCTATTCTTTTTTAATAGAAGTCATTTCTTCGGACCTACCCTTGACACTGTCATTAGCAATGTCACTGGCGCTTGGAGTGTGCTACTGCCTTAACACAGCATTCATGTAGACAAGATGGAGTAACCACCCTTCTATGCTACAGCAGTAGTACCTTGAAGGCAGTCACAGCTTAACTTCTGGTCAGGCTGCAGATCCCAAAGCAAGAGGTCATTTTTTTGTTCTCTGTTCAGCCTTCCACATGCAGGTGCACCTCCACTTATAAATGGAGGGCTGTTTGTTTATTTTGCTGGGTCTTTTGGTAGTTTGCCTCCTTGGTATTTGGATACTCAGATCTCACCCTATAACCTCCATTCTAGACCCATAAGTAATGCACCTCCTTCAGCTGCACAGTGTACACTACACTGTTTACCTTTGGGGTTGCTCTGATTTGTCTTCACAGTGTTGATATCACATGGTACAGAGCCCCACAGGTTGGCTTCATTGGCGGGTAATGATCGCAGCTGTTGGCAGAGGAGGAGCAGTACACAAGCAAGCAAAAATTTCCAAGTACACTTACCAGCTAGCCTGCAAAAATAAAACAAATTGACCCTGTCTAACAATTCATGTTAAAAAACAAGGGTTTTTGTTGCACACATTTGCAAATATATGTGAAAGCCACAGTGCCTACATCAAGGCTCCTCTGTGTACTGTGGTCCTAATGCTATATTGAAAGTCTCCAAATTGGAGCATATGTAGCAGTGAATAAATTAAGGGCAGGTTACATTGCCTGGTGCAAGGACAAACGGAGTCCTAGGGAATATGCTGCTGTTTGTATTTTAGCCTTAAGATCTCAACCTGTACTTCAGAGACCCTCTCTTTGAGCCAATTAGAGAAATCCCCTTGGAAGACCTCCACTGTAAAGTTTCCTTCCTGGTGACTATTAAATCTGTTAGGCCTGTTTCTATGCTGGTAGCTCTCTCTTGTAAAGAGCCTTTTCTTATTTTGCACAGGGACAAGGTGGTCTTTAGATAAAGACCTTCTCTCCTCAAGGTGTTTTTTCCGGTCCTCCTCAATGAGCATATCATCCATCCTTCCCTCTGTCCTGCTCCAAAACACACCAAAAACATTTCCTTACATTTCTTGAACTTTGTAAAGGTCTACCTGACAGCCACGGCTTCTGATGGCAAAACTGAATTCCTTTTACTCTTACATGCAGGCCCTTGTAGAGGACATTCTGTCTACCGCTCCTATATTGTAGGGTTAATCAGACAAGTTACTTCCTGGGCCCACACCCTTAAAAGAGAAGTCCCCTGTCGGCTGGCTTTAACATTGAGAAACGAGCGATCTGACACTGCAGATTGCTTGGTTCTCACAGCTCTACTGTCTGTCAGTCAGCAGCTCTCTGCTCTGCACCTCCCCCCCGCGCTCACTGGAGCACTGAGTTGGGAGGGGGCAGGAGCGGCCGCTGAGAGGCTGAGCTGGGTGCCGGTCCAGGTATGTGGGCGGATCCCGACTCCATTGTTGTGATCCTGCCTGGGCCTGGACGGACTTTTTTTTTTTGCCTATTGACCGTTCTATCTACAATGTTGTTGATCATCCCTCAATGGACATCCCATTGTCTGTGTTCTGTTCTCTATGATTATAGTGTATTTTCACCCTCTCTGCCCCCCCCCCCCCTAATTTTTTTTTAAACCCCTACTTACCTGGTGGTGAGTTCTGCACATTTTAGACACCCACCCAGTGAATCCAGCATTGTCCAGCTGAGACCCTCTTTTCATCTGGCAGCACTCTGTTCCACACCACCATGTTTTGGTGTGAGATCATAGCAAGGCCAGCTCTTCCAGGTTCAACCAGTGCACCTCTCGATGACATGCCTTTAGTCTGGCCTCTACTTCTTTACTAAATGAAAGTCTTTGCCTCCTGGGATATGTGACGTGCATATCCCAGGAGGCCCAGGGAAGACGGTGCACGTCATTCACCTAAAAGGTAAAGAAGGGGGAAAAAATTTTTCTTTTTGTGTTGAGGAGGGGTGGAGAGGAGGGATTATTTATTTGAGGGCGAAGATCTGCTTTAAGATAATGAGAATTTAGATTTACCTGTAAATTCCTTATCTTGGAGTACAGGACACAGGCTCTTCTCCTTAAACTTCTGTGGTCACTTCTTATTGCTTGAGTAAAAACTGGAGTCCCAAGGAGTTGGTGGGTTTATATGAACCTACAATAGAGCAGCCCCTAGCAAAGATTTTTGTTAAGGCCAGTCACCTGATGTTAAACTGCATATAACCCATGGTCTATGAATGTGAGTCCTGCGTACTATACTCCAAGCTAAGGAATTCACAGGTAAGTCAAAATGTCCCATATGCACGTAAAAATGCAGGTAAAACATAAGTCAGTGCATGTGGAAAGTGCTCACAGATGCACCATAATACACTGCAGCACCTGCATCCTAGAACTGCACTGAGACTGCATGAAGTGTGAAATGTACAAGTATGAACAGGTCCTCCACATGCCACCTCCTGTTGAGCTGCTACTTCTTTCTACTTGCAGATTTTGGATTTATGTTTGAGAGCTCTCCAGGAGGCAACTTAGGATGGGAACCCGATATAAAGCTGACTGATGAGATGGTGATGATCATGGGAGGCAAAATGGAAGCGACACCTTTTAAGTGGTTCATGGAGATGTGTGTGCGTGGCTACCTGGCTGTGCGGTGAGGTCTACTTTTTGTTTTTCTTCTTAGTCAGTACCTTTCAATACAAATTCTATTTCTGGCTATGAAATACTAATTGCACCTGGACAGTGAACCACATTTAGAATAGAGGAAAAAAAGCAGTGAAACTTTTGTATGTCTTTGAAAAAAAAAAACTACATTAGCCTGATGAGAGATATGTATGTCAGTCTTTTCTGTCTTATAACAAAGCAAGGATATTCTGGATATTGCAAATACTCTACTCTAGATACCTACGTCTTTGTGCCCAGACAGCTCTCCATAACATATCCCTGAATATTTTAATTGACATACTTTGCTGTTGTTAAATATTTTAGGACTTCTAAGACTCTTTGTCACCAAAAACAATATCCTTGGAGTTAGTGAGGCTGTGTGCACCTTAGTACTGTAACTTGATGTGCTGCCAGTAAGTTCCCAGTTAGCTACGTGAATTATACTTCCCAAAAGTGGCAACACAGTTATATTTATTAGTTTATCCAGTAGTACAGAAAGATGTCTTTTTTGTACTCTCCTTTTAACTAGCTATAGTTGTTAAAACTTTGGAATTATAAAAGACGTTTTTGAATGACTAATTTATACACTTTGGCTTGCAGGCCATATATGGATGCGGTAGTATCATTGGTCACCCTCATGTTGGATACAGGACTTCCCTGCTTTCGTGGACAGACCATTAAGTTGCTTAAGTGAGTTTCTGCATACATGCTAATTTTTAGTAAACAGATGGTCTCTGACATTTGGTCACATCTCTCTATTTGTTTCAAATACAGGCACAGGTTCAGTCCCAACATGACAGAGAGAGAAGCAGCCAATTTCATCCTGAAGATTATTCAGAACTGCTTCCTAAGCAACAGGTTTGAAATCCTTTTTCTATCCCTGAAAAGGCTTGATTCACTAAGCTATGATAGTGAAGGGTAAAAAAAAAGCTGGAAATAACAATAACTGTAGCAAATAACGCATATATTATAGGATGGTCATAGAAGTCTAATGATTCTTTATTTTGTAATGTCCCCACTGAAAGTAATTATGGCTTCCTGTTAAATTTTACATATCTCAGATACGTGAAATTTAAGCAGTTTTGCTTATCTTGAAATAAAGCTCAACCCCTTTCTCACTTGTGATCTCTGTACTGATAAAGCCACTTAGCAATGATGATTTAGTGCATAGGTGGATTGCAGGGCTCTATGAACCACATTGTGAGATGCTTGCAGTACCTGCCACTGCATTTTAGTCCTTTCTGTTAGGTGGTTAGTTTACTAAGGCTGGCCATAGACAAAGTGATTTTTTTTCCTGCAGGAAAGAAAATCGCTTGATTCCCCCAACAACACTGACAGTGTTAACATGGGAATCCCTCCTGCAGAGCCATTGTGTTCTTGGGGTGGGGAAAGTCATGCCCACTGTGGGAACACAGTAATTATTGCTAGTGGCTATAGCAGCCACTAACAATAATCGCTTGTAAAATTCGACAGGCTGGTTGTACCCAAGTTGATCGATCAAATTAGGTACAATTCATCCTTTCCCATACATGGTTCAAACCGTCTATGGGCGGCTTAAACCTGACGTGATTGTAAAGGCAGGAGGTTTTTTATCTTAATGCATTCTATGCATTAAAGTTGTAAACCCCCATAGCAAGCTGCTTGCTGTGGGGGCACTCAACAGGAGGGAGGGGCCAAGAGAGCCGACAGGGGACCCGAGAAGAGGAGGATCAGGGCTGCTCTGTGCAAAACCACTGCACAGAGCAGGTAAGTATAACATGTTTGTTATTTTTAACAGAAAAGTTTTTATTTATCATAAAAAAATATTAAACAAAGCTCTCAAAGTGCATGTTACATAGCAACGTAAGGGTCAAGTATTTGAATCCAATGAAGTGGAACCTTACAGCATGAAAATAGAAGAGAAGAAGGATGCACCAGTGAGGTAGTACAAAAATAAAGAGAGGAAGGAGGATGGGGGGGGATGGGGGAGGTACACGGGGTATGATGGGGGGAACAGAGATGTAGTACCATCACATTAGTCTGTACATTAGTCTCTCAATATACAGCAGGTATTAGGTGGCTGTCGACCTGGCCTTCACCCACTCTCCACCAAATCTTGTTAAACTTTCAAGGACATTTGCAGCTTACCATTGTGGTATCATGAGGGGGGCAGGGGGGCAGCCTGTTTCCATTTAGTCAAAATAGTTTTCCTGGCTTAAAATGCTGCATAGAAAACAGCTGTTTGTGTAGACTGGGATTAATAATGTCTTAGGAGGTGTATCCTAGGGTCCAGGTCTATAGACAAATCACCCGCTACATTGATCTCATCAACTACCCCTCTCCAAAACTCCTGGATCAGGGGGACTTTAGTATTACTTTAAGCTCACTACAGGTTAGTGTTAAATCTCCACCTCTTGTATCTGAGCATGAATAAATATGTATTTTCCACATGTCATCTATGAGAAGAGTATATAAAGTTAAAATCACTGCTTATATAATCTTGCCTATATTCTTGTTTTTTTTTTTTTATATTACAGTGTATTTGTTTTTTTTAATCTTACAGGAGCAAAACATATGATATGATCCAGTACTACCAGAATGACATCCCATACTGAGATCCTTTTGATCTAATGCACCCTTGCCGTGTTCGTAGTGAACTGTAGTCTCCAGTGTCTCTAGTCACACCCTAAATCCAGAAAATCTTGGTATCTTTGGATAGTGTGAAGTGTAGGGACAGCCAGACTTGAGAGGTGAGAGTGGCAGAATGCTTGACTTGTGGCAACAAGTGTTCTATTTCTTGCACTGGTTCTTCATATTCCTTCCATGCAATATACAATTGACTATGAAAAAGATGAATTAGCTGTAGTTCTGCATTACAGACTGAAGTGCAATATATCTTGTTGCTGGGTTCTTGTAACAGCATGTTATTTTGTAAAAGTGGCCTTGTAGAGAAACAATATTTTATCTATGCTGTAAAACACCACTATTATCATTCTTCCCAATGAAAACAAATTCGCCAGTTTAGCAGCACTTTGAATGGTCACAGGGACATTCTCACTCAGGACTTGAGCACCTACTGTGTGCTTCTGTTGGTGTAAAGTACTGGACTGTATTGCACTGCGCCTCCAAACATGAGGAACCCACTTCACACAGGATAGATGAAGAAAGTTTATTTCCTCTTGTGTGTGTAAAAACTTGCAAATGTGTATTTAATCTGTAAACTGTAATTAAACTGTTACATATTAGTGTCCTTTGTCTAAATGGGGTGGGGCTTTCTGACTTTTTAAAATGTAATTACAAAATATTTCATATGAATATTTGGCTTTTTTTTTTTTTTTTAAACTTTGTTTTTTACTCAGTTAGCTCCATATATATATTTGGACACAGGTACAATTTTCATACTTTTGGCTCTGTATGCCACCAGAATAAAATGTAAATGAAACAATCTAAATGATTTTGAAGTGCAGACTTTCAGCTTTAATTCATGGGGTTGAACATAAATATCAAGTCCAAATTTTAGGAACTGCAACCATTTTTAAACACAGTCCACCCATTTTCAGGGGCTGAAATGTAATTGGACAACTGAATATAATTATAAATAAAATGTTCATTTTTAATATTTTGTTGAGAATCCTTTACTGGCAATGACTACCTGAAGTCTGGAAACCATGAACATTACCAAAGACTGGGTTTCCTTCTTTCTGATGTTTTGCCAGGCTTTAACTACAGCTGTCTTCAGTTGTTCTTTTTTTCTGCCTTTAGTTTTGCCTTCAGCAAGTGAAATGCATGGTCAATTGGGTTGAGATCAGGTGATTGACTCGGTCATTGCAGAATTCTCCACTTCTTTTCCTTCAAATGCTCCTGGGTTGCTTTTGCAGTGTGTTTTGGATCATTGCCCATCTGTACTGTGAACCTTTTGTTGTGAACAAGCACGAGTTATCCGTGTGAAACCGGTCTACCAGTGTTCCTGTAACATCCTGCCTACGTCCTTTGGCACCTTAAAGTAACTATTCTATAGAAATTCTGCCTTCCATGGTGTGCGACCAGTTTTCTTTTTCTTCAATTACTATTGACAGTGGTGAGCCAGGGCCAGTACCCACAAGGAAATCTTTATCCACAGTCGGTGTTACACTCTTTCTGGACTTTGTACTGTGAAGCCCCGTACAATCAACTTTGCTGCATTTGGCTGAATCTGGGCTGACAATATATCTCTAAACACTGCAGAATTCATTCGGCTGCTTCTGTCACATCATCAATAAATACCAATGACCCAGTGCCATTGGAAGCCATGCATGCCCATGCCATCACACTGCCTCCCCAATGTTTTACAGATGACGTTGTGTGCTGTGGATCATGAGCTGTTCCAAGCCTTCTCCACACTTTTTTCTTCCCATCATTCTGGTACAGATAAATCTTAGTTCCATCCTTCCAAAGAATGCTTTTCCAGAACTTGTCTGGCTTTTTTAGATGTTTTTTGGCAATGTTTAATCTGTCTTTTCTATTCTTCAGGCTTATAAATGGTTTGCACCTTGTGGTGAACCCCTCTGTATTTGCTCTTGTGAAGTCTTCTCTTGATTGTAGACTTTGACAGTGATACGCCCACCTCCTGGAGAGTGTCCTTCACTTGTCTGGATGTCGTGAATAGGTTTTTCTTTTCCATAGAGAGGATCCTGTGATCATCCACAACTTTTGTTTTCTGCGGATGTCCAGGCCTTTTTATGTTGCTGAGCTTACCAGTGCGTTCTTCTTTCCTCAGAATGTACCAAACTGTTGATTTGGCCACTCCTAATGTTGCTGCTATCTCTGATGCATTTGTTTGGTTTTTGAAGCCTTACAACGGCCTGTTTCACTTGCATGGACAGCTCCTTTGAACGCATGATGTAGGTTCATAGCAATAGATTACAAATACAAATACCACACTTAGAATCAACTCCAGACCTTTTACCTGCTTAATTGATGAAGAAATAATGAAGGAGTAGCCTACACCTGACCTGGCCCTGAAACAGCAATTGTCCAATTACTTTTTGTCCCTTGAAAAAGGGGGGATGACTATTCTTAAGAGCTGCCATTCCTAAACCCTTCCTACGATTTGGATGTACATGCCCTCAAATTAAACCTGAGAGAGTGCACTTTCAACCCGTATCCATTATTTATATAACTATAGCTTGAATATGTTTTGGTAAATACCCGAAAAACTAAAATTGTGCCTGTGTCCAAACATATATATGGGCCTAACAGTATATTACCAGGCAGATGAAAGGGAAGGACAATACAAGCATATACTGTACACTATATCATGTGCATTTTAACAACAATGTCACAATGGTAAGATCCCAAATAATCATATGTTGAGAATTCCATTATAAGAAATGTGTTAAAGTAGACACCCCCCTTTTTGCTCTGCATGCAGATGTAAAGTCATCTAACACTCATTTCTAAAAAAAAAAAGCCTATAGCCAGGTCACGCAGGTGCCCCCCGGGGAAGGCTACATCACCAGTACGTGGTGCATGGGGGGTACTATTACACTCATCTGCGGGGAGAAAAAAAACTCTCTCATCCCTTACAAGATCTACTGTCTTAACATGAGAATGTAAGACAGTAGGCTCAAGATGAGGTGTAAATGCTATTGGTGGGTGAGCAGAGAAGAAAGGAAAAAAGCTGGATGCCAATAATGTTGTTTTTAAAAAATTGCTGGCATGATACTAAAAAAACAGATCCAGAGAGATTGTGCCAATATTTGAAAAAGACTGACATTTTATATGGGTAATACTTGCTTTCTTATGTACTTTTACATTGCGATGGTGGGTTTTTAACTGGGGGGGTGTCCACTTTAGGAATAGTTATTCACCTCTTGGCTTGTAGAGATGGGCCTATTCGTATTTTGTGACCAGTTTCCTTTCGAGACTAAAGCCTCGTACACACGATCGGATTTTTGTCCTGGAATTGTGTGATGACAGACTGTTTGCCTAAAATCCCAGCATTAGTATGCTCCGTCAGACAATTGTTGTCCAACTTTCTGCCAACAAATGTTGGATGGCAGGCTAGTAAATTTTAGGCGGGCAACGGTCTGTTTTCAGATTTTCGTATCGTGTGCACACAAGTCTGTCACACAAAAGTCCAAACACGCATGCTCGGAATCAATGCTCACCAAACATGACATTAGCAGAAGGTGCCCAAAGGGTGGCACTCAAGAGCTGAAATTCCACGTAGTACGTCACTACGTTCGTGTTTGTTGGCCGACAATTGTGTGCCATTCCGATCATGTGTACGAGGCTTAACCCTTGCAAGCCAAGTCCCAATCACCTTTAGATTCTCTCTGTAAGCTACACTATATTGTCAAAAGTATATTGAAGCCTGCCTTTACACGCACATGATCTTTAATGGCATTAAAGTGGTAAAAATGTCAGTCTTAGTCCGTAGGGTTCAATATTGAGTTGGCCCACCCTTTGTAGCTATAACAGCTTCAACTCTTTTGGGAAGGCAGTCCACAAGGTTTAAGAGTGTGTCTATTTTAATGTTTGGGAATAACAAACACCTGGCCATGGAACAGCTGAGCATCCAATTGTCCCATTACTTTTGGTCCCTTAAAAAGTGGGAGGCACATATACAAACTGTTGTAATTCCTACACCGTTCACCTGATTTGGATGTAAATACCCTCAAATTAAAGCTGAAAGTCTGCAGTTAAAGCACATCTTGTTTGTTTCATTCACCAAATCCATTGTGGTGGTTTATAGAGCAAAAAAAGATTAGAATTGTGTCGCTGTCCCAATATTTATGGACCTGACTGTATAGTCCTTAGAAACTGAAAGTAATCAGCAGAGGAGAAACTGCAAATCCAAGTAGTTGTGGAAAGAGATGGCCAGCAGACAGGCAACACTCACCAAGATTTTTCAAGTAAGCTTATACTGGATTGTCAAAAAAATTTAGTTTTTTGTTCTTTTTTCAAATATTTTATTTTCCAGCAGGAAAGAAATTTCAAACACTAGGTCATTGATACAAGATTAGCGGTTCACCAGTATGCATAGAAGAGTCATAACTCAGTCGATACATGAAAGCTGAATATAAACAATCAAAACAAAATTTCCAGAGTGTATATGTCCGGTATACATGGAACAAAACCTTCAATAGGCTATAGAAGAGAAACACCCTAATGATACTGGTCACCACAAGAAGAACGTAGGACAATCCTTCCATTTTTAGCTTTATTAAAGCACTTTGGTAGGGAAATAAGTAGATGGGTATGTAGAAATAGATAGAAAACAGAGAAAGGAGAGAAAGTAAGGCGGAAGGGAAACTGGGGGCTGATGAAGGTGGAAATCAGGAGCGACTTACAATCAGCAAATTTATGATTCAAACAGAGCTTTACCCTCCTCAGAGTAGACAAACATATTCCATAATGTCAAAGTTTTAGTGTATTTTTTGTGTTTATGCTGTGAAGTGAGGACCAAGTCTTCCATCTTGTTTATTCCCTCCACTTTATTAAGCCAAAGACCAATGGTCGGTCACTGTGGACACTTCCAATTAGAAGGAATACAGGATTTGGCAGCGTTTAAAGAGTGATGAAGAATTGAACGTTTGTAAATTTTACATGGGGTGGTCGAAACATGTAGCAGAAAAAAGGCCTGATCATCAGGAACCTCATAGTCCTATTTTTGAACAATCCTCCTAACCTCCTTCCAAAAATAATCAAGTTTGGGACAGGACCAGAAGACGTGTAGCAATGTGCCTTGTCCCTTGTCCCTCCTGGCATCTCCAACATTGGTCAGTGGTGGTTGGGAAGAATTTATGTAATAGGGACGACGTATGGTACCACCACGTCATAAGTTTAAAATTAGTTTCCTTGGCCTGTGAAAAGTATCCTCTGACTGCTGTACCCCCGAGCGCCCTGCTCTAGAACAGTCCCAACCTACAGCACTTTCTCGAGATTCCAGACCCTGTGTTATAGGCCAGGTACCATATTAAAGCTCTCTCAGACATCACCTCAGACCCAACGATATTCTCCTTTGATCACTTAATGTCTCATCACGACGTCCCGCTCTCCCACAAATTCAGATATCTACAGTTGTCCCATGCTTTCAGGGCTCAGTCCTCTCCAGGCGAAAGGCAGATGCTGCAGTCCTACCTGGAGCGGATTCTGCGATTTGATTATACCGAAAAACCCACCTCAGTGCTATATGCACATCTCCTCCAGGTCTCGTCTCCTGAACTGTCCAGGCTCCATCAGCAATGGGACTGGGATGTTCCGGAGATGGACTCCGAGGATTGGGGAGATGTGTGGGACTTCCCATTTAAAATACTGGTTTCCTTGAGAGACCGCCCTATTCAATATAAGATTGTCCATAGGGCATATCTTACTCCCGCTCAGGTGCATAGGATGAGGTCTTCTCTCTCCCCGGAATGTTGGCGTTGTGACCATGCCTCCGGGGATTTTTTTACATATCTTTTGGTCCTGTCCGATAACTACAGGGTTCTGGTCACAAATTATTTCGGAGGTGAATGATCTCTATAGATCCATCCCCAAGAATATGCCTGCTGGGGCTGGTGGAGGACTTGGTGCCCAGAGCGGCTGAGAGAACCTTGTTGGGTCTCCTGCTGTTCTATGCCAGGAAATCCATTGTCCTATGCTGGGAGCGAAAGACACCTCCCTCTATAGGTTTATGGAAAACGCTGGTTAACAATGTGATATCCCTTTACAGGGACACCTATATACATAGAGGCTGTCCGAAAAAACATGACAGAGTTTGGAGTAAGTGGTTAGCGGAACCCTCCACTGCTGCAATAGTTTAGGTGACCTCTCCGATATATGACGGTTCTCCTTGACATCCTAACAGACCAACCAGGGATAGCACGATACTCTAGGTGAGCTAGCTCATTGTCAGTCCACCCCCGGAGCAAGAGCCATGACAGCCTATTGATGATGTTATATTACGGTAGTTGTAGATATTCTAATGATCCTTGATATTGTAATGATACCTGGCGACCCCTGCGTGGGTTTCTTCCCTGTTAATAGCCAGATGCGGGCTGAGCTGTTGTACGTTTTTACTGTTTTGTGTTTGTTAAGAAAATAAAAAAAGTTTAAAAAAAAAAAATTAGTTTCCTGAATCCTCGTACAAATTGAAGATTTAAGGGAGTGTCTGATAATGTTAGTTTGTTGGTCCAGTGTGAAAGTGCTGCCTAGATCAGATTGCCATAACGTTAAACATGGAAGCTGGTGATCTTCCGGAGGAGTGATCAGTAGGTTGTAGAATTTAGAAAGAACATGAGGCAAGACCCCATCTTCCGAACAATATTCCTCCAAAGTAGATAACCGTCTACCATAGTTTTTGTAGGGAATGTAAGAAATTATGTAACTGGAGGGCCCTCAAGACATTTAAACAAAGTGGGCCTAAAGAGTCCATTAGGGTAGGGATAGTCGGCCAGGAGTCTGTTGACAGAAAGTGACAAGCTTGATAGCGACCTGATGTGAACAAAGTTCAAAAGGTTAAATCATGCAGGGCTGGAGAGAATTGTGGATTCCCTAATATTGGGAATAGGGGGGAGGCCCGAGATGAGAGCGAGGTACGCGTAATTAAATTTTGAGCATATACGTGTTGTAGGTACTAACAAAGGATGTGACTTCCCCTTGCGTGGTAATGCCCGTAGCACCACGGAGTTCCCTGGAGTGGTACACTACTCTGAGCTTGTTGGGACCAAAGTTTGGTGTTCTGATGGCAGCACCAGTCAATTAGTCTACCTAAATGGGTTGCTTGGTAGTATTTATAGACATCCGATGCAGCTAGGCCTCCATATTGCTTGGGAAGCGTAAGTTGTCAGTAGGGAAGTCTCGGGCGCTTGCGTGCCCAAATAAAATCTATGAAAAGAGAGTGGACCTGTTTGAAGTAACGACAAGGTATTGCTATGGGCAAGGCTTGGAAGAAGCATAGAAATTTCGTCAATAAACTCATTTTTATGAGATTACAGCGGCCAAACCACGAATGTATATCTCGATGCCAAGCCTCCCAACAAGTTACGTGAAATTGAGCTCAAAGGTACGAGACAACTTGGGGACAAATGTGCCCAGATATATGGAGTTGTACTAACCCATTATCCACTTTATGTGTGCTAATCACGTTGTTACATATATGGAGTTGTACTAACCCATTATCCACTTGTATAGATACACACATTGTATTAACCTCATTAATGGAACCACGTTATCCTAGTGGGGATTGGTTTAAATGTTCACTTTTTGTATAGTGGACCACCTTGTTTAAGTGAATAATAATAATAAGCTCTGTTCACGTACTGGGAGCACACTGATCACTATAATTAATAAGAGTCTGTACCACACTACATTAGTGTTAGGTATACATCACTAACTAGCATTTTTTACGCAAAACTAGGGAGCGCCACCACCCCCTTCCCATTATAATCCAATTAAGCATGTCATTCCTAAGCCCAATCTGCCATAAGACCAAAAACATAAACCTCCAGTTCACCTGGTCAAACTTTCTCAGCGTTGGTGCCCAAGAATACACTTGGGGTATGTGTTGCATTGGCTACATGGATCAAATTGAGGACTTTGACCGTATTATCCCAGGTCAGGATAAACCCGACTTGATCTAGATGAACTAACTGTGGTAAATATTGTTCAAGTCGGGAAGCCAGGACCTTGGTAAACAGTTTAAGGTCCACATTCAGGATGGATATCGGCCCGTAGCTGCCGCACGCTGTTGGGTCTTTGCCATCTTTGGGAATAACTGTGATATGGGCTTTTAAAGTTTTTGGAGGGAGGGTCACCTCTGACCCCAGTGCATTGAATAGAGTAACCATGTAAGGACCAAGAGTGGGCAAGAGGAGTTTGTAGTACTCTAACGTGAAGCCGTCGGGCCCCGGGGCTTTACCCGGTTTAGTCGTACCCACCGCCCGCTGGAGTTCCTCTAAAGTTTCTAGGAGCTTCCAGTTCTTCACAAACTTCTAGAGGATGGTTAGAGACGTCACTAGGTATTCCTTCAATTGAGTTTGGGATGGGGGCGGAATCGGGAGCTTAAAGCGAGAGGAGTAAAATCCTCTAAACTCTTGTGCAATCTGTTTGGGCAGGACCATTTTCCGACCATTCGAAGATGAGATTTGAGGGATAGAAGTAGCCAATTTTTGTTCCCTAATGGATTTAGCTATTAGGCGGCCAGATTTATCACCTATTTTCCTACAAGTTTGTAGGGCTGATTTGGCTTTGTAACACAATAAATCTGTGAATTGTCTACGAACAGTCAAGAGTTCCCTTTCCAACGTTAGGGAAGGTGTGCGTTTGTGTCTGGAATCCAAAGTGTGGATTTCTGTCAAGAGATGTAAGTTTCTCCTCTCGTGCTCATTTAACACGCGAGCCATGCTTAATCAGTACTCCTCTAATAACCGCTTAAGCGCTTCCCAAACAATCCCAGAGTTACTCTCAGGAGTGACATTCGTTTGAAAATAGAACCCTAATTCCCTGACCACATCTGCCAATATCTCCGGGTCTTGTAATAGACTTACAAACAGTTTCCATGACCGTGTTTTGGAAAATGGCGTGTCGGAGAGTGCATAGGTCAAGACAACCAGGGCATGATATGACCACCTAATGGAGGAGTCTAATGCCCCGTACACACGGTCGGACTTTGTTCGGACATTCCGACAACAAAATCCTAGGATTTTTTCCGACGGATGTTGGCTCAAACTTGTCTTGCATACACACGGTCACACAAAGTTGTCAGAAAATCCGATCGTTCTAAACGCTGTGACGTAAAACACGTACATCGGGACTATAAACGGGGCAGTGGCCAATAGCTTTCATCTCTTTATTTATTCTGAGCATGCGTGGCACTTTGTCCGTCGGATTTGTGTACACACGATCGGAATTTCCGACAACGGATTTTGTTGTCGGAAAATTTTATCTCCTGCTGTCCAACTTTGTGTGTCGGAAAATCCGATGGAAAATGTCCGATGGAGCCCACACACGGTCGGAATTTCCGACAACGCACTCCGATCGGACATTTTCCATCGGAAAATCCGACCGTGTGTACGGGGCATAAGACAGCATGTAGTTGACAATGTGGGATCAAAAAATAATTTATACGCATATATAATTTCTTTCCCCCGAATGGAGGAGGCACCAAACATCCACTAACTGTGTTTTGTGTAGGACTTGCGTTATCTGTTTACGAGAGCCTGGTGGAACAGAGGAGGTAACCGATGAGGTATCAACAGACAGACTCAGGGGGATGTTAAAGTCACTGTCCAAGATTATTTGGCCCTCTGCAAATTCGAGGAGTTTATCCAGGCTGCGACTGATAAAGAGGTCCTGATGATCGTTAGGTACATATAAGGTAGCTGGAGTCACTTTAACGCCACCAATTGTTCCCTTGATAAACAGAAAGCGTCCATCAGGATCAACAAGAGTATTCTGACATGTCCATGGCCGCCTGCCAGAAAGTATGATGGAAACCCCTTTTGATTTGGCTGTTGTATTAGAATAAAAAGTCATTGGGTAAAATAGTTTTTTAAGCATGGGCAGTTTGTCATCTCTGAAGTGGGTTTCCTGAATAAACGCTACATCCACTTGGAGGCGTTTTACATTGTGTAGAAGCATACAACGCTTCTCGGGGACGTTGAGCCCCTTGGCATTGAGAGAGACCACCCATATAGCATCCATTATAGGGATTTTTAAAAAAAAAGGGGGGGATAAAGAAGGGTGTAGAAGAAGAAAAAGATGTAAATTAAGAGTTTTTAGTAGGCTGACAGAATGGAGTACTCAGCCTCTAGTGCTAAGTTAGCGTATTTCTAAGTACTCCTAAATGGGAGAGCCGTTAGACTAAGCTCAGTAAAAGAGGAGCCCCCAACCTGCCCCACCCACCCCAGCAAAAGGTAAGTTGAGGATGTATCGAGCGGCAAATAATGCAACAAGTGCCCTATACCTCAATCCACCCCCCATTTTCCAAAAAATGGCAAATCCTTTTGAGCAAAACCACTGAAATCCACTCTACAGAACCGTAGGGGAAGGTCCTGTGCTAAGGGCGATCTTGTATTTAGTCTAGTGTTGCAAGTTTTAGTACAGCAGTCTGGGCAAGATAGGTCCTTACACTGTTAGGCTAACCAAGGGGCATGTGCCAAGTTATGGACAGCCATCAGCTTTTTCAAGTAGGATCCATTGTTTATTCATCACTTCTGAATTACAGTCCACAGTTATTGCTGTGTAATACATGTGGAAGCCTGCAAACCCACTTCTGTCTTATATTATCTCAGGACAGAATAGGCAGTTTTGGATTTCTCCAAACAAAGAGGAGTGTGCGGACCTTGCGGTAGAAATAACCTTATTTTTAAAAATAGTCATTTTTAAAATACATACAGTATCTCACAAAAGTGAGTACACCTTTCAAATTTTTGTAAACATTTTATTATATATTTTCATGTGACAATACTGAAGAAATTACACTTTGCTACAGTGTAAAGTAGTGAGTGTACAGCTTGTACAACAGTGTAAATTTGCTGTCCCCTCAAAATAACCGAACACACAGCCATTAATTCTAAACCACTGGCAACAAAAGTGAGTACACCCCTAAGTGAAAATGTCCAAATTGGGCCCAAAGTTTCAATATTTGGTATGGCCACCATTATTTTCCAGCACTGCCTTAACCCTCTTGGGCATGGAGTTCATCAGAGCTTCACAGTTTGCCACTGAAGTCCTCTCCCACTCCTCCATGACGACATCACGGAGCTGGTGGATGTTAAAAACCTTGCGCTTCTCCACCTTCCATTTTGCCCCACCGATGCTCAGTAGGGTTTAGGCCTGGAGACATGCTTGGCCAGTCCCGGCAGCTTGTTTAGCAAGGCAGTGGTCATCTTGGATGTGTATTTGGGGTCATTATCACGTGGGAATACTGCCCTGCGGCCCAGTCTCCAAAGGGAGGGGGGATCATTCTCTGCTTCAGTATGTTACAGTACATGTTGGCATTCATGGTTCCCTCAATGAACTGTAGCTCCCCAGTGCCGGCAGCACACATGCAGCCCCAGACCATGACACTCCCACCACCATGCTTGACTGTAGGCAAGACACACTTGTCTTTGTACTCCTCACCTGGTTGCCGCAACACACACTTGACACCATCTGAACCAAATAAGTTTATCTTGATCTCATCAGACCACAGAACATGGTTCCAGTAAACCATGCCCTTAGTCTGATTGTCTTCAGCAAGCTGTTTGCGGGCTTTCTTGTGCATCATCTTTAGAAGAGGCTTCCTTCTGGGACGACAGCCATGCAGACCAATTTGATGCAGTGTGTGGCATATGGTCTGAGCACTAACAGGCTGACCCCCCATCCCTTCAACCTCTGCAGCAATGCTGGCAGCACTCATACGTCTATTTCCCAAAGACAACCTCTGGATATGACGCTGAGCACGTGCACTCAACTTCTTTGGTTGACCATCGCGAGGCCTGTTCTGAGTGGAACCTGTCCTGTTAAACTGCTGTGTGGTCTTAGCGATCTTCTTATAATGCAGGCCATCTTTATGTAGAGCAACAATTCTTTGTTTCAGATCCTTGGAGAGTTCTTTGCCATGAGGTGCCATGTTGAACTTTTAGTGACCAGTATGAGAGAGTGAGAGCCATAAAACCAAATTTAACACACCTGCTCCCGATTCACACCTGAGACCTTGTAACACTATGAGTCACATGACCCCATAGACGGAAAATGGCTAATTGGGCCCAATTTGGACATTTTCACTTGGGTATTCACTTTTGTTGCCAGCGGTTTAGACATTAATGGCTGTGTGCTGAGTTATTTTGAGGGGACAGTAAATTTATACTGTTTTACAAGCTGTACACTCACTACTTTACACTGTAGTAGTAATTTCTTCAGTGTTGTCACTTGAAAATATATAATAAAGGGGGTGTACTTTTATGAGAATTTGTATCCTTCCCAGCCAGGTACAGTACCTCCTTGTAGAGAAAAGGGAACTTAGCGTTATAGAGGGCAGAAGGGGGACATCATTTTCATTTGGGCCTCATCAGAAGGGGATAGTGGCAAAATGTCTGATTAATTATTGTAAATAATCAAAATCTTTGTATCCACATTCAAAAGGGATATCGGCCCGTAGTTGTAACATTCTGTGAGGTCTTTAACTTCCTTAGGAATTAGAGTAACATACAAAGGACATGTGGCATTTGCCCCCCCACCCCCCCCACCCCTTTCCCTTCCCAAATAGAATGAGTATCTGAATAATGAGTCTTAAACTGGCCATACACCATACAATTTTCCTGTTCAATTTTCTTTAGATTTACCTTCAACTATGTAGTACAAGGGCCTGCCTGATTGCATCCAAATTGAAAGTGTTTAGGTTTGACCTCCTATTATATGTTTTTGGTAAATCTAAAGGAAAGTTGAACAGGAAAATTGAATAGTGTATGGCCAGCCTAACAGAATATTTAGCATTTTCAAGAGGATCCTATCACCAGCTTCAGTGCAAAGATGATGATCTTAAACAGCACCTCCATGTGTATTTAAATCTGCTTACCAGATCGCATTGACCCTCAGATTATAGAGCGGTCAACTGCGCCTTTAAGATATCTCCTTTGCGGGTCACACACTCTTTGATCAGTGTTGCCAAGCAATTGACATTTTATTCCCTAGGGTTTCTGCTAAAATATATATGTTTGGGGGTTCCAAGTAATTTTCTAGCAAAAAAATATTGATTTTAACTTAAGAAACAAGTGTCAGAAAAAGATTTAGACTTTAAGTGATTAAACTTCCAGCATTTACACTTGTTAAAAACTTGGCAGACTGCCTGGATTTTTTTTTTACACAGGAGTTTATCCATTTGATCTAAGAAGGAAGAGTTAGTTACAATGTTTCATGGTAAAAACGTGGCAGACTGCCTGGATGTTTTCTTTTGACAGCTGAGTGAGCAGATAAGTCTCTCCACTTGTTATATGAAAGAATCGGCAAACTCTGCAATAGAGATCATCAGGGGGTTGAATCGAGATCACGATTTTTTAACGATTAATTGTGCAGCTCTAACTGACAGCAGCACAGATGATGATGACAGTTTACCGACACGACACTTCCCCCTCCTGAGTCACAGTGACTGTCTCTCTCCAAGCCAGGTGGTACCTTTAGTCCACTCCAGTCCAAACAGCACTGACAGTCCCGGTTTGCCTTTCTCTTGTCCCACAGACCTGTGTGTGATGTTATGGTCCCTTGCACCATAACATCACGCAACACGTTCAGGCACCGCCTCCGCCAGACCCGCCGCCCGGACACACTGTAGCCGGCACTTGGATGGTCTTGACCAGCTCCAGACTGGGATGCGCAGTTCTGAGCTGAGTTTCACAGCCATATTTTTTTCTGGCAACCCTTTCCTGTCATTGGCATTTACTGGCAGGAGAAAAGTGGCCATTTTTTACTGGCTGTCATTAAAAATACTAATGGTTGGCAGCTCACCTTCAGCAAGAGAAGCACCATATAACGCCAGAGCACCAACAATATGTCACTTTTGCTGTTACATCTGTGGTATTGCTGAGCCTATCTTCTCCTCTCAGGTCACTGAGCTCATCCACGGGGGTGATACCACAGATGTAACTGCACAAGTGACATGTTTGGTGCTTTGGTGGTTCTCTTTGAGCGGAAGGTTTCCTGTGGATGGAGTGGCCTAAACATATTTGGAGTCAGAGACTGTGTGTCCTGCAAAGGAGATATCTTAAAGGCGCAGTTGACTGCTCTATAATCTGAGAGTCAACACGATCTAGTAAGCCGATCTTTGCATTGAAGCCGGAGATGGGAACCTCCTCTATCTCTTAGGATATATTTGTGTTTTATGGACATATATGAATTGGACATTTTTTTAGCCCTGCATATTGAGATAATATGTTAATTTGTGATCAACAAATTCTGCTGGCTGCTAATTATATTATATATATTTTTTTGTTTTATCCCAGCACAATTAATTTACTGTTTTACAGTCTTTTCCTTGTCCCTGTAATGGCAGCCTTATGTTTCTCCCAGGAAAGGATTCCTTTAAAACAATTGCACGACACACACGTATGAGAATTTTGTAGTGAGAACAAAAAAAAATTTCATATTAAAAGAAAAAAAAAAAAGTAATTTAATCCGAAATGTTTTGAAAATTATTTTTTTTTCATTGAAGGAGCTAAATTCTACATAATGAACGCCGACACTAATTTGCAGTACCTAACCCTATCACTAGATGTCCACAGTAGACAAGTTTTGAACAATTCATTATCCTGCATATTGATGTACACCTTGATAGTGCAGAGAGCAGAAATTAATTATATAAATTGTAGAAGTATTTTAATATGTTATAGAATATAAGTTCTATACCAGGAGTGTTGTTCGAAGAATTTAAGCGGCTCGTTTACATGAGATGTTTCCACATATTCTTCATAGGGCAAATCTTTCATCATAATCACTTTAGCCCCAGAAGGATTTACCCCCTTCCTGACCAGAGCATTTTTTGCAATTCGCCACTGCGTCGCTTTAGCTGACAATTGCGCAGTCGTGTGACGTTCTACCCAAACTAAATTGACATTCTTTTTTTCCCACAAATAGAGCTTTCTTTTGGTGGTATTTGATCACCTCTGTGGTTTTTATTTTTTGCGCTATAAACAAAAAAAGCGCCAATTTTGAAAAAAAAAGCAATATTTTTTACTTTTTGCTATAATATGTATTCCCAAAAATTTTTTTAAAACAAATTTTTTCCACAGTTTAGGCCGATATGTATTCTTCTACATATTTTTGGTAAAAAAAAAAATCGCAATAAGTGTATATTGATTGGCAAATGTTATAGCGTCTACAAAATAGGGGATAGATTTATGGCATTTTTATTATTATTATTTTTTTTTTTTTTTTACTAGTAATGGCGGCGATCTGCGATTTTTTTTTTTTTTTTTGCGTGACTGCGACAATGCAGCGGACAGATCAGACACTTTTGACACTATTTTAGGACCGTTGACATTTATACAGCGATCAGAGCTAAAAATAGCCAATGATTACTGTATAAATGTCACTGGCAGGGAAGGGGTTAAACACTAAGGGACGATCAAGGGTTTAAGTGTGTTCCCTCATGTGTGTTTCTTACTGTGGGGGGATGGAACTGACTAAAGTAGGAGACAGATTGCTGTTCCTAATTACTAGGAACAGATGATCTGTCTCTCCTCTCCTGCCAGAACGGGGATTGGAGTGTATAAACACACAAATCCCCGTTCGTGTCCCTGCTGTGCAGCTGGAGCCACCATACAGTTACGGTGATTCGCGGGAACTAGCCGACCTGCCGCCGTATAACGACGGCAGCTGGTCGGCAAGTGGTTAAACATACTACAACGATCAAAGGAATGGCAATTCATGTTTTACGTGAAGAAATAATAAAGTTATGTAAGCCTTGATTCACACTTGTGCATTGCGGGATACCGCATGTGATTTGCGCAGGAATCGCACTGCATTCCTTTTCAAATCAAATGATTCTATGCAGTGCGATTTGAGCTCAAGAAGCCCGGACTGCAGTTCCCCCTGTGACCCCATGTGGGAAAAATGGGCCTTCGCAAGTGTGCATGCTTAGGTACAATCACTTGATTTGAATAGGAATGCGGTGCGATTCCTGCAAGAATCAAATGCGCAAAAAATTGCCTGGTCATTAAGGGAGAAAATCTTCCGGGGCTGAAGTGGTTAAGCTGTCCATACCATTTAAAAGCACAAAGTCAAACCACAGGTTGATAATTGTGATTCTGTGTTCAAACTTTAAGCCCTCCTTTCTCTTTCACCTCCTTTATCCTACCTGTCCATTCCTGTCTTCTTCTTTGAAATATGTTAAAAACTACCTTGTAATTCATCCCATTTTGAAAGAATTCAGAAACATTTAATTTAGCTAAACCAATGGGTTGAGCAGTGCCGTAGGTCCTTACGGACACCAGTTCCACAGAAGATCATAAAAGTCTTGCAACTCCCATTTGCTGACGCAAGTAATAAGTGACAATTATTAGTATTTTTACATTCATAAGGGCTTGTTTACACTTGTGGTGCCCTCTGAAGAGTGATCCACGGTGGATAACTTTTCAGAGGTTGTTTGAGGTTGTTTGACAGGCAGTGAGAAGGTGATATGTCACCACTTCGCTGCCTGTTTTAATCCCTAAAAACCTGCACCATCACACCACAGTCGTTTGCATTGTATTCCTCCAAACACGGCGAGTCCCTCTCCTCAAGAAGGCACATGTACAGTCATGCTGTCGAGCTCTTTGGCATTAACTCGACTTGCCGTGTTTGGAGGAAGAAAAATGCTGACTATGACCCTAAGAACACCATCCCTACAGTCAAGCACGGAAGTGGAAACCTGATGCTTTGGGGCTGTTTTTCTGCTAAAGGTTCAGGCCAACTTTGCCGCATTGAGGGGCTAATGGACGGGGCCATGTATTGTAAAATCTTGGATGACAAACTTCTTCCCTCAGCCAGAACACTGAACATGGGTTGTGGATGGGTCTTCCAGCATGACAATGACCCAAAACATACCACCAAGGCATCAAAGGAGTGGCTCAAGAAGAAGCACATTAAGGTCATGGAGTGGCCTAGTCAGTCTCCAGACCTTAATCCTTTAGAAAACGTATGGAGGGAGCTGAAACTTCAAGCTGCCAAGAAACCTTAAGGATTTAGAGAAGATCTGTCAAGAAGAGTGGACCAAAATCCCTCCTTAATTGTGAAAACCTGGTAACCAACTACAAGAAATGTCTTACCTCTGTTCTTGCCAACAAGAGTTTCTTCACCAAGTACTAAGTCATGTTTTGCTTGGGGATTAAATACTTATTTTACTCACTGAACTGCAACTTCAAGCGGAGTTTCACCCTAAAGTGGAACTTCCACTCATCGGATTCCTCCCCCCCTCCGGTGCTTCAATTGGCACCTTTCAGGGGGGTGCAGATACATGCATAATCCAGGTATCTGCACCCAATTCCAGGAATAGCTAGCCGCAAATGCCCCCCCCCCCCATCTGAAAATGGAAAGAGTATAGAAAACTGCACACCTACAAAGACATGGCCGTCCACCTAAATAGACAGGTCGGACAAGGAGAGCATTAATCAGTGAAGCAGGCAAGAGGCCCATGGTAACTGGAGGAGCTGCATAAACAGGTGCCGATCTCCAGCCTGGTTCAATGCAGCAGAGCAGAGTAGCAGATTGACCAATCAATGATCAATCTGCTACTCTGCTGTATTGAACCAGGCTGGAGATCGGCACCTGTTTATCAGTACAGAGCCCGGGGGTGCCTCCAAAAGCGTGTTTCGACTCAGTGTAGCAGCTGGGTCACACGCTCTGAGGTGAGCGCAATAACCTGGGGGGGCCACTGAAGTGCACCAGAGCATGGTTTGCAGCACCAAGGATTTCATGAGCATGTTAGAAAACACTATTCATGGACACTGTTTTACACACTTTCTTTGATGTTGATTTTTAGGACTTTTGACTTTTCACTTTATGATTATTCATCAGGAATGTTTACTATAATCATTGTGGAGCACTAAGCACTTTTGTATCCATTGATGCACTTTATTTATTTAGTTATATTTCATATGCACATTGCACTTTAATATTGTTTGAGCCATATGAATTCATATATATGTCTGTGTTTATCACTATTTAAATGACACAGAGAGGGTTAATGTGCATATCTCTTATACTCAAGAGATAACATATTGTTTTATTTACTCTAGCGCAGGGTATATATTTTTCCTTTATAGTAGTTTGCACGGCTTATGAAACGTGATCTGCGCCTGCAGCTGGATATTGTAATTTTATTGGCTTTGGATCGTTGTGGCTCGCAAGATTTTTTCCTATTTTTATTGTAAAAAAATATATAGGGACAATTTTTAGTCGGCAGGCGGAGTCTTGTTATAATTAGGGGGCGGGGCATAAACTAAATAGTGTGCGTGGCTCAAAGGGGGTGTGGTTTGAGTCTGAGATGAACAAGGGAAGGAGGGAGAAGGAATGGTTGATATGGTGTCATGATAATCAAAGAGCATTATTTCTATTAATACATTGTAATATAAAAGAAATCATTCAACTCACCAAAATGCAGAATCAGTGGGATCCGTGAGCGTGTCACCTGCCACATCGCTTACCACCAGATGCCATCAGGTGTCCCCAGCAGAGTTCCTCCATACACCAGGCTTACCCAGCAGTCCCTCCTTACATCAGTGTCCCCAGTGGAGTCCCTCCTACATCAGGTGTCCCCCAGACAGTGGAGACCCTCCTTAAATCAGAGTCCCTCTTACATCCGGTGTCCCCAGGCATCGAGTCCCTCTTACATCAGGTGTCCCCAGGCAGCGGAGTCCCTCTTACATCAGGTGTCCCCAGGCAGCGGAGTCCCTCCTTACATCAGTGTCCCCAGTGGAGTCCCTCTTACATCAGGTGTCTCCAGGCAGCGGAGTTCTTCTTACATTAGGTGTCCCCAGGCAGTGGAGTCCCTCCTTACATCATTGTAACCAGTGGAGTCCCTCTTACATCAGGTGTCCCCAGGCAGCGGAGTCCCTCTTACATCAGTGTCCCCAGTGGAAGTCCCTCTTACATCAGGTGTCCCCAAGCAGTAGAGTCCCTCCTTACATCCTGTGTCCCCAGGCAAGCGAAGTCCTTCCTTACATCAGTGTCCCCAGTGGAGTCCCACTTACATCAGGTGTCCCCAGGCAGTGGAGTCCCTCCTTACATCAGGTGTCCCCAGGCAGTGGAGTCCCTCTTTACATCAGGTTTCCCCAGACAGTGGAGTCCCTCTTTACATCAGGTTTCCCCAGGAAGTGGAGCCCCTCCTTACATCAGGTGTCCCCAGGCAGTGGACTCCCTCCTTACATTAGGTGTCCCCAGGCAGCGGAGTCCCTCTTATATCAGGTGACCCCAGGCAGCGGAGTTCCTCTTACATCAGGTGTCCCCATGCAGCGGAGTCCCTCCTTGCATCAGTATCCCCAGTGGAGTCCCTCTTTACATCAGTGTTCCCAGGCAGTGGAGTCCCTCTTTACATCAGTGTCCCCAGTGTAGTCCCTCTAATATCAGGTGTCCCCAGGCAGTGGAGTCCCTCCTTACATCAGGTGTCCCCAGGCAGTGGAGTCCCTCTTTACATCAGGTGTCCCCAGGCAGTGGAGTCCCTCTTTACATCAGGTTTCCCCAGGCAGTGGAGTCCCTCTTTACATCAGGTTTCCCCAGGCAGTGGAGCCCCTCCTTACATCAGGTGTCCCCAGGCAGTGGACTCCCTCCTTACATTAGGTGTCCCCAGGTAGCGGAGTCCCTCTTATATCAGGTGACCTCAGGCAGCGGAGTCCCTCTTACATCAGGTGTCCCCATGCAGCGGAGTCCCTCCTTACATCCTGTGTCCCCAGGCAAGCGAAGTCCTTCCTTACATCAGTGTCCCCAGTGGAGTCCCTCTTACATCAGGTGTCCCCAGGCAGTGGAGTCCCTCCTTACATCAGGTGTCCCCAGGCAGTGGAGTCCCTCTTTACATCAGGTTTCCCCAGGCAGTGGAGTCCCTCTTTACATCAGGTTTCCCCAGGCAGTGGAGCCCCTCCTTACATCAGGTGTCCCCAGGCAGTGGACTCCCTCCTTACATTAGGTGTCCCCAGGCAGCGGAGTCCCTCTTATATCAGGTGACCCCAGGCAGCGGAGTCCCTCTTACATCAGGTGTCCCCATGCAGCGGAGTCCCTCCTTACATCAGTATCCCCAGTGGGGTCCCTCTTTACATCAGTGTCCCCAGTGGAGTCCCTCTTACATCAGGTGTCCCCAGGCAGCGGAGTCCCTCCTTACATCAGGTGTCCCCCGGCAGCGGAGTCCCTCCTTACATCAGTTGTCCCTAGGCAGCGGAGTCCCTCCTTACATCAGTTGTCCCCAGGCAGCGGAGTCCCTCCTTACATCAGGTGTCCCCAGGCAAGTGGAGTCCCTCCTTACATCAGTGTCCCCAGTGGAGTCCCTCTTACATCGGGTGTCCCCAGGCAAGTGGAGTCCCTCCTTACATCAGGTGTCCCCCAGGCAGTGGAGTTCCTCCTTAAATCAGTGTCCCCAGTGGAGTTCCTCTTACAACAGGTGTCCCCGGGCATCGAGTCCCTCCTTACATTAGTGTCCCTAGTGGAGTCCCTCTTACATCAGGTGTCCCCAGGCAGTGGAGTCCCTCCTTACATCAGGTGTCCCTAGGCAGTGGAGTCCCTCCTTACATCAGGTGTCCCCAGGCAAGTGGAGTCCCTCCTTACATCAGTGTCCCCAGTGGAGTCCCTCCTTACATCAGGTGTCCCCAGGCAGTGGAGTCCCTCTTTACATCAGTGTCCCCAGTGGAGTCCGTTTTACATCAGGTGTCCCCAGGCAGCGGAGTCCCTCCTTACATCAGGTGTCCCCAGGCAGCCGAGTCCCTCCTTACATCAGGTGTCGCCAGGCAAGTGGAGTCCCTCCTTACATCAGGTGTCCCCTAGGCAGTGGAGTTCCTCCTTTACTTAGTGTCCCCAGTGGAGTTCCTCTTACATCAGGTGTCCCCAGGCATCGAGTCCCTCTTACATCAGGTGTCCCCAGGCAGTGGATTCCCTCTTACATCAGGTGTCCCCAGTGGAGTCCCTCTTACATCAGGTGTCCCCAAGCAGTGGAGTCCCTCCTTACATCCTGTGTCCCCAGGCAAGCGAAGTCCCTCTTACATCAGGTGTCCCCAGCCAGCGAGTCCCTCTTACATCATGTGTCCCCAGGCAGTGGAGTCCCTCCTTACATCAGTGTAATCATTGGAGTCCCTCTTACATCAGGTGTCCCCAGGCAGCAAGTCTCTCTTACATTAGGTGTCTCCAGGCAGCGGAGTTTCTCTTACATCAGTTGTCCCCAGGCAGTGGAGTCCCTCCTTACATGATTGTAACCAGTGGAGTCCCTCTTACATCAGGTGTCCCCAGGCAAGTGGAGTCTCTCCTTACATCAGTGTCTCCAGGCAGTGGAGTCCCTCCTTACATCAGGTGTCCCCAGGCAGTGGAGTCCCTTCTTACATCAGGTGTCCCCAGTGGAGTCCCTCTTACAGCAGGTGACCCCAAGCAGTGGAGTCTCTCCTTACATCCTGTGTCCCCAGGCAAGCGAAGTCCCTCCTTACATCAGTGTCCCCAGTGGAGTCCCTCTTACATCAGGTATCCCCAGGCAGTGGAGTCCCTCCTTACATCAGGTGTCCCCAGGCAGTGGAGTCCCTTCTTACATCAGGTGTGCCCAGGCAGTGGAGTCCCTCTTTACATCAGGTGTCCCCAGGCAGCAGAGTCCCTCTTACATCAGGTGTCCCCAGGCAGTGGAGTCCCTCCTTACATCAGTGTCCATAGTGAAGTCCCTCTTACATCAGGTGTCCCCAGGCAGCGGAGTCCCTCCTTACATCAGTGTCCCCAGTGGAGTCCCTCTTACATCAGGTGTCCCCAGGCAGTGGAGTCCCTCCTTACATCAGTGTCCCCAGTGGAGTCCCTCTTACATCAGGTGTTCCCAGGCAGTGGAGTCCATCTTACATCAGGTGTCCCCAGGCAGTGGAGTCCCTCCTTACATCAGGTGTCCCCAGTGGAGTCCCTCTTACATCAGGTCTCCCCAAGCAGTGGAGTCCCTCCTTACATCCTGTGTCCCCAGGCAAGCGAAGTCCCTCCTTACATCAGTGTCCCCAGTGGAGTCCCTCCTTACATCAGGTGTCCCCAGGCAGTGGAGTCCCTCCTTACATCAGGTGTCCCCCAGGCAGTGGAGTTCCTCCTTAAATCAGTGTCCCCAGTGGAGTTTCTCTTACATCAGGTGTCCCCGGGCATCGAGTCCCTCTTACATCAGGTGTTCCCAGGCAGCGGAGTCCATCTTACATCAGGTGTCCCCAGGCAGTGGAGTCCCTCCTTACATCAGGTGTCCCCAGGCAGTGGAGTCCCTCCTTACATCAGGTGTCCCCAGTGGAGTCCCTCTTACATCAGGTCTCCCCAAGCAGTGGAGTCCATCCTTACATCCTGTGTCCCCAGGCAAGCGAAGTCCCTCCTTACATCAGTGTCCCAAGTGGAGTCCCTCCTTACATCAGGTGTCCCCAAGCAGTGGAGTCCCTCCTTACATCAGGTGTCCCCAGGCAGCGGAATCCCTCTTACATCAGGTGTCTCCAGTGTATTCCCTCTTACATCAGGTGTCCCCAGGCAGCGGAGTCCCTCTTTACATCATTGTCCCAAGTAGAGTCCCTCTTACATCAGGTGTCCCCAGGCAGCGAGTCCCTCTTACATCAGGTGTCTCCAGGCAGCGGAGTCCCTCTTACATCAGGTGTCTCCCGGCAGCGGAGTCCCTCTTACATCAGCTGTCCCCAGGCAGTGTAGTCACTCCTTACATCAGTGTCCCCAGTGGAGTCCCTCTTACATCAGGTGTCCCCAGGCAGCGGTGTCCCTCCTTACATCAGTGTCCCCAGTGGAGTCCCTCCTTACATTAGGTGTCCCCAGGCAGCGGTGTCCCTTCTTACATCAGTGTCCCCTGTGGAGTCCCTTCTTACCTGACCTGAGAAACATGGAGAAGAAAAGCAGGAAAACCAAACATATATGGAAAACTGTTAAACAAATAGGAAAACAGCATGAAGTAATACGCCCGGCAGACAAAGGGGGAGGGCTGGTTATCCTGAATAAGAAGGACTACCAAGAAGAGATGTAGAATCTATTAAACGTTGAAAATACCTATAAACAATTAACAGGGTACCCTAAGAAGAAGTATGAAAAGAAATTGAGGATTCACAGTCGTATGCAAAAGTTTAGGAACCGCTGACAATTTCCATGCTTGTCATTTATAAATATTTGGGTGTTTGGATCAGCAATTTCATTTTGATCTATCAAATAACTGAAGGACACAGTAATATTTCAGTAGCGAAATGAGGTTTATTGGATTAACAGAAAATGCGCAATATGCATCGAAACGAAATTAGACAGGTGCATAAATTTGGGCACTCCAACAGAAAAATCACATCAGTATTTAGTAGAGCCTCCTTTAGCAGAAATAACAGCCTTTAGACGCTTCCTATAGCCTGTAATGAGTGTCTGGATTCTGGATGAATGTATTTTGGACCATGCCTCCTTACAAAACATCTCCAGTTCAGTTAGGTTTGATGGTTGCCGAGCATGGACAGCCCGCTTCAAATCACCCCACAGATGTTCAATGATATTCAGGTCTGGGGACTGGGATGGCCATTCCAGAACATTGTACTTGTTCCTTTGCATAAATGCCCGAGTAGATTTTGAGCAGTGTTTTGGGTCGTTGTCTTGTTGAAGTATCCAGCCCCGGCGTAACTTCAACTTTGTGACTGATTCCTCAACATTATTCTCAAGAATCTGCTGATATAGAGTGGAATCCATGCGACCCTCAACTTTAACCAGATTCCCAGTACCGGCTCTGGCCACACAGCCCCACAGCATGATGGAACCTCCACCAAATTTGACTGTGGGTAGCAAGTGTTTTTCTTGGAATGCTGTGTTCTTTTGCTGCCATGCATAACGTCCCTTGTTATGACCAAATAACTCAATCTTTGTTTCATCAGTGCACAGCACCTTATTCCAAAATGAAGCTGGCTTGTCCAAATGTGCGTTTGCATACCTCAAGCGACTCCGTTTGTGGTGTGTATGCAGAAAAGGCTTCTCTCGCATCACTCTCACATACAGCTTCTCTCTGTGCAAAGTGCACTGAATTGTTGAAGGATGCACAGTGACACCATCTGCAGGAAGTTCATGCTGTAGGTCTTTGGAGGTGGTCCGTGGGCTGTTTTCGACCGTTCTCACCATCCTTCGCCTTTGCCTCTCCAATATTTTATGTGGCCTGCCACTTCTGGCCTTAACAAGAACTATGCCTGAGGTCTTCCACTGGACATTAACAGCTTATATCTCTGCGATAACTTTTTCTAGCCTTCTCCTAAACCATAATGTAGAACAATCTTTGTTTTCAGGTCATTTGAGAGTTGTTTTGAGGCCCCCATGTTGCCACTCTTCAGAGAAGAGTCAAAGAGAACAACAACTTGCAATTGGCCACCTTAAATATCTTTTCTCATGATTGGATGCACCTCTCTATGAAGTTCAAGGCCTAATGAGCTCACCAAACCAATTGTGTGTTCCAAAAAAATGACAAGGGTGCCCAAATTCATGCACCTGTCTAATTTCGTTTTGATGCATATTGCGCATTTTCTGTTAATCCAATAAACCTAATTTCACTACTGAAATATTACTGTATCCTTCAGTTATTTGATAGATCAAAATTAAATTGATTATGCAAACACCCAAATATTTATAAATGACAATCATGGAAATTGTCAGGGGTTCCTAAACTTTTGCATACGACTGTATGTTGACAAAGGGAAGTACATGGGTATATTGAACTCCAAAGAAGCGGAATACCTGGTCTCAAACTCTACCAAGACTCCAGTTATATATTATACACCTAAGATCCATAAAAGATTGGTAAAACCACCTGGTAGGTCTATTATCAGTGGAATGAACTCGGTTTTTTCAAGGCTTGGGGAATATCTGGACAAATTCCTGAAGCCACTGGTTCAACAAGGGAAATCATACCTACGTGACAGCTTACAGCTCATTCAAGAACTACAGGAGGTGAAGGGTGCAGAGAATTGATTGCTGGCGACAATATATGTGAGCTCATTGTACACAAACATTGTACAAAAAGACGGTTTGCTTGGAGTAGAAAAAGCATTACATGAGAACACAGATTTAAAACAAGAACAGATCGACTATATCCTGGAAGGCTTGAAATTGGCTATGGAGTGTAACTTCTGGTATAACAAGGACTACTTTATACAAACAAAAGGGGTCGCTATGGGAGCTAGCTATGCTCCTAGTGTAGCGAACCTATTCATGAACATGTGGGAGGAGGAGTATGTCTATACAAGACACATCCCCCAAATTAAAATGTATAGAAGGTATATAGATGACCTGATTATAATGTGGGATGGAACACCTGAAAGTTTTGAAAGATTCCTTGGAGACCTAAATGCCAACAGATACAGGATCACCCTTACAGGCAAATAGAATTACCAGAAGATTGACTATCTGGATCTAGAGATTTTTAAGGTGGGGGATGTTCTTTGTACCCATACTTTTTTAAAGCAACTGATCGAAACGGGTACATTCCCACATCTAGCTGCCACCATCCCAAGTGGAAATGCAACATCCCTAAGGGTCAACTATTAAGGATACGCAGGAACTGTGATTCACTTGAAGACTTTGATGCACAGGCCGATATCCTTATACAAAGATTCCATGAAAAAGGATATGCACTTGATAACCTTGTGAAGTTAAAATTGGAAATCATGAAAATGGACAGAAACAACCTACTCCGGAAAAAAACAGTAATGAGAACAACCAAATGGATATAGCTTTCATCACTGGGTTTAACAATCAATATAAGGCCTTTAAACACATTATGAAAAAATATTGGCCCATCCTGAAAGAGGGCCGTGTCCTGTCTAACATCTTGCCTAACAAACCAAAATTTGTGTACAGAAAGGCACCCACTCTGAGGAACCACCTAGTGCATAACGTTTTTGATTCCCCCAAACCGATAAATATCTTTCCTGATATGAAGGGCTTTAAGAGTCCTTTCACCCCGGGCCACCCATAGCGTCGGCGGTAAAACGCTGGCGTTTTACCGTCAGATTAGTGGCACATTTCGGCCGCTAGCGGGGCGCTTTTACCCCCTGCTAGCGGCCAAGAAAGGGTTCAAACCGCCCGCAATGCGCCGCAATAGCGGCGTTTTGCTGGCGGTATCGCAGAGCTGCCCCATTGATTTCAATGGGGAGGAGCGGTAAACACACCGCTCCTTCACCGCTCCAAAGAAGCTGCTGGCAGGACTTTTTTTCCCGTCCTGCCAGCGCAGCGGTTCGGTGTGAAAGCCCTTTGGGCTTTCACACTGCAGACAAAGCTGCAGCTGTTTGAGGGCGGATTTCAGGCACTATTTTTAACGCTATAGCGCCTGCAAAACGCCCTCGGTGTGAAAGGGGTCTTATAGATGCCAAAGATGCCTACTATGTAAAGTTAGTAAAAAAACAGCAGAGGAAAAAGGAATTGTTTAAATCACTCACTGATCACAGAGAATACCAGATAAAACAACTAATGACATGCCATAGCATCCACGGCACATACATCATTGAATGCCCATGCCACCTTCAGTATGTGGGACGAACCACTTTCCTGATATGAAGGGCTTTTATAGATGCCAAAGATGCCTACCATGTAAAGTTAGTAAAAAAACAGCCGAGGAAAAAGGAATCGTTTAAATCACTCACTGATCACAGAGAATACCAGATAAAACAGCTAATCACGTGCCATAGCACCCATGTCACATACATCATTGAATGCCCATGCCACCTTCAGTATGTGGGACGAACCACTCGGCCTTTGTTTGTCCACATACAGGAGCATATTAAAAATATAAGAAGTGGATTCCCCAAATACAACCTATCAAGACACTTTGATGAAGTACATCACAGAGACCCGAGCGGACTCATATTCTATGGTATTGATCTTGTTAGGGTCCACTGGAGCGTGGGGAATAAACAAACCCTAATCTCCAGAAATGAAACCAGCTGGATATACCAGTTAGGGTCACTTTCCCCCAAAGGGCTCAACTTAGATATAGATTTGAACTGCTTCATAGCCAATCCTTAACCTTGTATATATAGGTGGGGTATGCTGGGGGAGCTTTGCTTTGCGCTTAGCTGTCTCCACGTCAGATTCCCTGCATGAAGTCTGTTTATCTATTTTAACTTTGGGTGTTCTATTGTAAACCACCAATTAGCATATGAGAACATACACTATTATGCCCACAGTTTATATTACACAGCTGTCTTTGTCCTGGACACTCCATTTAGGGACCTCTAGAGCCTACCGCTGCACTCCTGATTGGACGGGGGGATGGTCTGTGATGCCCGCACACGGGGAGTGGGAGTATTAAGTCACCTGTATCTGTCCTGTCTCATCTTGCTGAAGACGGTTCTATTGAACCCTGAGGGTAGCTGCTATAATCCATCCACGATGGGGTGGGGTTTGTTAGTTGAGGGCTCTTACTTAGGGGCCTTAGTCCTATATGGTTTTTTACCAATCACCTGGATTTTTGATGTATTTGTGTACACCATTACCAGGTCAGGTTTGGTCTCTATACGAATTCCCTATACAAAGTTTATACTATCTTTCTTTCTTACACTTATCCCTTTGATATACCCCCATCTATCATAGTAGGCCATGTTTCTCCCTTCTGGTACATTACTGGGACGTGACCAGTGTCTCCCTCCTGTTCAATGCTTTTCACACAAAGTTTTACTAGGTAATATCTGGGTTTGCTCAGGAGCTGGAGATTGCAGTACCTTGGGTGACCACATGGGACCCGTATATTACCTTTCTTTATTTAGCAATATATCTAACTAATTGTTATACTAGATATGCATCCAGGTATATGCATGATTGTACTGTTTATCCCAATTAATGACTGTTACTGAGAAGTTGACAGGGGGTGGGTGGCGCTACCTTGTGAGGGTACCTTGATTTACAATATAATGAGCCTCAAAAGGAATCAGGAAAGATGTAATAGTAACTATACCCCCTATTTTTGTAATCCCTCTTTAAGTAGTGGATCTAGATATCCAGCGTTAACTGAATATACTGTGCTAGCAGGTCTTAGTCATACCTATATGCAGGTGTACACCGTGTGATTAATCAACAAAAAAAATATATTAATTGATAACAAGTCAACAGTGATAGACCAAGCCTAATATAAATAAATAAAATTAAATAAACCACAGTACAAGATTATATTAATCCCCATGTGTCCCAATGTGCTTGTAAGCATAAAAGTGAATTTAAATAGTCCCAGCTTTAAACATATAGTGCAGAGTTTCACATTAGATAATATAAGGCTGGTGAAAAATTGGTGATCAACTTTATGAAGAATGGATGAAAAAATAGATCAAAAAATGATGAAAAAATGGTGTAAAATTAATAATAACAAAGTCCAATAGCAGCAAGTGAAACAACGTCTGTAATAGGTGACTTTCGTGGACACAGCTGATCAGATCCAGTGACTTGCGGTGCTCCCCCTCAAAGATCCCCACTCACCAGCTCCCTACACCCCTGCAGGGGTAGTAGGCATGTAGTATTAGGCTGCAATCAGACGTGTATGGGTCCTCAGGGTACACCGCTCCAGCTGTAACGTATCCTTCAGTACGTCCTCATAGAGAAGAAACAGGGCTCCATAGTGTGATACTTTTAAGGTATTTTATTTATCACAATATACAAGAAAACCAAATAAATAAAAAGTTTAAAAACCAAACAGACAGTCACACAGCTTGTGAGCTATTTCGTATAATCACCTGATTATTTTGGACACTTGATCATTTTGGATCTTAACCATTTTTATTTTATTTTTATTTTTATTTCTAATTTGTATTATATTTCATTTTTTGATTGTATACTATTCCCACCAGGATTGTTGTGTGCCTATATATATTTTGTTGGACTTTGGTACACTTGTGCTTTTTATATATATACAATTGATATACTTTCTTAGTGACATATGTTTTTTTCTGAGACAATTCATTGGCAGTTTTTTGATGACCATAGGCCTCATTAATTTGATGTATACCTCACTAATATATTTAATTTGACTTATATTTCACATTTATATTAATATGGGCTCATTGGGCACCTCGTATCACTTTTTGTTTTTACATCATATACACTGTTATAAATGCATGCTGTCTGCACTACTGGGGTAAGCATCTTCCCTTATAGGCAGATATATTTGTTTATATACACACTTGTTTGATTCACCCTCACTTGACAGCCAGCAAGGTAGCGCCACTCACTCCAACTTGCTTGTCATTTATTTCCTCCTTACATCAGTGTCCCCAGTGTATTCCCTCCTACATCAGGTGTCCCCCAGCAGCGGAGTCCCTCTTAACATCAGTGTCCCCAATGGAGTCCCTCTTACATCAGGTGTCCCCAGGCAGCGAGTCTCTCTTACATCAGTAGTCTCCAGGCAGCGGAGTCCCTCTCTACATCAGTGTCCCCAGTGGAGTCCCTCTTACATCAAGTGTCCCCAGGCAGCGGAGTCCCTCTTTACATCAGTGTCCCTAGTGGAGTCCCTCTTACATTAGGTGTCCCCAGGCAGCAATTCCCTCTCTACATGAGTGTCCCCAGTGGAGTTCCTTTACATCAGTTGCCTCCAGGCAGTGGAGTCCCTCTTACATCAGGTGTCCTCAGGCAGTGGAGTCCCTCCTTACATCATTGTAACCAGTGGAGTCCCTCTTACATCAGGTTTCCCCAGGCAGTGGAGTCCCTCTTTACATCAGTGTCCCCAGTGGAGTCCCTCTTACATCAGGTGTCCCCAGGCAGCGAGTCCCTCTTACATCAGTTGTCTCCAGGCAGCAGAGTCCCTCTCTACATCAGTGTCCCCAGTGGAGTCCCTCTTACATCAGGTGTCCTCAGGCAGTGGAGTCCCTCCTTACATCAGGTGTCCCCAGTGCAGTCCCTCTTACATCAGGTGTCCCCAGTGGATTCATTCTTACATCAGGTGTCCCCAGTGGAGTCATTCTTACATCAGGTGTCCCCAGTGGAGTCCCTCTTACATCAGGTGTCCCCAGGCAGCGAAGTCCCTCTTTACATCAGTGTCCCTAGTGGAGTCCCTCTTACATTAGGTGTCCCCAGGCAGCGAGTCCCTCTTTACATCAGTGTCCCCAGTGGAGACCCTTTACATCAGGTGTCCCCAGGCAGTGAGTCCCTCTTACATCAGTTGTCTCCAGGCAGCGGAGTCCCTCTTACATCAGGTGTCCTCAGGCAGTGGAGTCCCTCCTTACATCAGGTGTCCCCAGTGCAGTCCCTCTTACATCAGGTGTCCCCAGTGGAGTCATTCTTACATCAGGTGTCCCCAGTGGAGTCATTCTTACATCAGGTGTCCCCAGTGGAGTCCCTCTTACATCAGGTGTCCCCAGGCAGCGAAGTCCCTCTTTACATCAGTGTCCCTAGTGGAGTCCCTCTTACATTAGGTGTCCCCAGGCAGCGAGTCCCTCTTTACATCAGTGTCCCCAGTGGAGACCCTTTACATCAGGTGTCCCCAGGCAGTGAGTCCCTCTTACATCAGTTGTCTCCAGGCAGCGGAGTCCCTCTTACATCAGGTGTCCTCAGGCAGTGGAGTCCCTCCTTACATCATTGTAACCAGTGGAGTCCCTCTTACATCAGGTTTCCCCAGGCAGTGGAGTCCCTCTTTACATCAGGTGTCCCCAGGCAGTGGAGTCCCTCTTACATCAGGTGTCCCCAGGCATCAGAGTCCCTCTTATATCAGGTGTCCCCAGGCAGTGGAGTCACTCCTTACATCAGTGTCCCCAGTGGAGTCCCTCTTACATCAGTGTCCACAGTGGAGTCCCTCTTACATCAGGTGTCCTCAGGCAGTGGAGTCCCTCCCCACATCAGGTGTCCCCAGGCAAGTGGAGTCCCTCCTTACATCAGTGTCCCCATTGGAGTCCCTTTTACATCAGGTGTCCCCAGGCATTGGAGTCCCTCCTTACATCAGGTGTCCCCAGGCAATGGAGTCCCTCTTACATCAGGTGTCTCCAGGCAGTGGAGTCACTCCTTACATCAGTGTCCCCAGTGGAGTCCTTCTTACATCAGTGTCCCCAGTGGAGTCCCTCTTACATCAGGTGTCCTCAGGCAGTCGAGTCCCTCCTTAAATCAGGTGTCCCCAGTGCAGTCCCTCTTACATCAGGTGTCCCCAGTGGAGTCACTCTTACATCAGGTGTCCCCAGTGGAGTCCCTCTTGCGTCAGTGTCCCCAGGCAGTGGAGTCCCTCTTACGTCAGTGTCCCCAGGCAGCAGAGTCCCTCTTACATCAGGTGTCCCCAGTGGAGTCCCTCTTACATCAGGTGTCCCCAGTGGAGTCCTTCTTACATCAGGTGTCCCCAGTGGAGTCCCTCTTACATCAGGTGTCCCCAGTGGAGTCATTTTTCCATCAGGTGTCCCGAGTGGAGTCCCTCTTACGTCAGGGTCCCCAGGCAATGGAGTCCCTCCTTACATCAGTGTAACCATTGGAATCCCTCTTACATCAGATGTCCCCAGGCAGTGGAGTCCCTCCTTACATCAGTGTAACCATTGGAGTCCCTCTTACATCAGATGTCCCCAGTGGAGTCCCACTTACGTCAGTATCCCCAGACAGTGGAGTCCCTCTTACATCAGGTGTCCCCAGGCAGTGGAGTCCTTCTTACATCAGTGTCCCAGTGGAGTCCCTCCTTACATCACTGTCACCAGACCAGCTCGTGGAGGCGGCAGGGAAGAACCAAGAGGCAGAGCCTGTATTCCGCCTTTTGTTTCTTCCCCACAATAGCTGGTCTTCTGTAAAATGTCGTGCGGTGTCAGACTTCCACTTACCAGACTGATGAGTCCGCTTGGGCAGAGGGTAGACTCCCTTACTTATCCGACTCACGGCCCCTGGAAGAGCAGACAGGAAGCACGGGAGTGCGGAGTGGTATGAGAGCCTGCTTAAGGGATCCAGGGCCTGGATGAGAGATGATCTTCAAGCAGCAGGTCAGTAGTCAGGAACACAGGCTACAGGTGTTGAGCAGGAGCAAGACAGGCAGGTCAGGGCACAAGCAGGGTTCGGCAACAGGCTGGCAGCAAAGGTACAATAGGAGCAGGCAGAAGTGGAGTCAAACTGGCCAAGGTGAGGTACGGGCAGCAAGCAGGAGAATCCAAAGGCAATCCGGGTGGTAAGGAGATCAGGTACACAGGAACACAAGACAGGCAACAGGAACTAAGGCACAGGGAGCTGTTGATCAGTCAGCACAATGCTTTGACAAACAACTTCTTTGACAAAAAACTTTGCTGTATCCATAGCCCCTCATGGGGAGAAAATGTGCCATTTTGGACAGCCTGTCCACCACAACAAAGATGGTAGAAAATCTCTCGGAGGGAGGCAGTTCCACGATGAAGTCCATCTATATCATTTTCCACGGCCTCTCTGGAACGGGTAAAGGTTTTAATAATCCCCAAGCCTTTGTCCTGCTGTTCTTACTTCGAGAACAAGTGTTGTATGAATCCGCAAAATTTTTAGTCACAGGACAATTGAGGCCACCAGAAGGTGCGCTGTACCAGCTCAGTAGTCTTCAGGACAATGAAATGTCCGGCCAATTTATGGTCATGACATAGTTCCATTACAGCTATCCTTAAAGCCTCAAGAACCACAATCTTGTCTCTTCGCCAAAACAGACCCTCTCTCAAATTGGTTTCAGGATACGGAAGCATTCCCACAGAGGCCTGTCTTATCCGGGAGACAAGGTCCCCTTGGAGGAGCAAGAAGTTCCCAGAAGGAAGAATTGTTTCAGGAGATGCGGTCTTCTCCGAATCGTAGAACATGCGGGAAAGAGCATCTGGCTTTACATTCTTGGAATCGGGTCTGTAAATTACGTGAAACTGGAATCGGGGGAAAAAAAAGTGCCCATCTGGCCTGACGTGGTCTTAGTCTTTTGGCTGTTCTCAGGTATTCCAGATTCTTGTGGTCGGTGTAGACCAAGATGGGATGTGCAGCACCCTCCAACAGGTAACGCCATTCCTCCAGAGCCGCCTTGATGGCAAGAAGTTCTTGATCCCCCACATCATAGTTTCTTTCTGACATTGAGAGTTTGCGTGAAAAAAACGCTACTGGATAGAGGAGGGCTTTGGCGCCCTGTCGTTGAGAGAGCACCGCTCCCACTGCGATCTCTGAAGCGTCGACCTCCAAGACAAATGGTAGAACAGGGTTGGGATGTTTCAGAATGGTAGCTGATGTGAATAGTTCTTTAAGTTTTTCGAAAGCCGACTGGGCCTTAGAGGTCCAAGAGAATCGGGTTCCCTGCTTGGTCAATTCAGTAATCGGAGCAATTATTGTAGAAAAACCTCTGATAAACTTCCGATAGAAATTACCAAAGCCAATAAAGCGTTGTACGCCTTTTTTATCCATCGGAGCGGGCCAGTCCAGAATAGCAGATACCTTTTGAGGATCCATCTTGATACCCTCCACTGAAATGACTAGGCCCAAGAATTGAATGCTCTGACGTTCAAACTCACATTTTTCGAGTTTTGCATAGAGCCCATGTTGCCTAAACCGGGTTAGAACATTGCGGACATGTCTACGGTGATCGGTTAATGAAGAGGAGAAGATTAAGATGTCGTCAAGTTACACTATTACATACAAGTCCAGGTAGTCACGGAAAATGTTGTTGACAAAATGTTGAAAGGTTGCGGGAGCGTTGCATAATCCGAATGGCATGACAAGGTACTCGAAGTGCCCAAATCGAGTACGGAAGGCTGTCTTCCATTCGTCCCCTTTTCTGATACGGATTAAGTTGTAAGCTCCGCGGAGGTCTAACTTCGTGAATATGGCTGCGGTTCCTAATCTTTGAAAAAGTTCAGGTACTAGAGGCAAGGGATAGCGATTTTTAATCCAGGAAGTCTAGGAAGTCCAGATAGGGTTCAGGAATGGACTGACGTAGCTCAGCATCTGAGTCCAAGCAAAGGAGTTGGGAGGTCACTTCTGAAGATCGATGTAGACAATGCTGTTGGCAATACTTCTCCTGTGGCCCAGTTGATACTGGGATTATGGGCTTGCAGCCAGGGCATTCCCAGGATAATAGGGAAGAGAGGGGAAGACATGGCATCTAGACGCAGAAGTTCCTGATGATGGGTGCCCATGATGGCCAGCAAAGGGATGGTCTCCTGTGTGACCGGGCCGGAACTAAGGGTGGAACCATCCGCCAGATGAACAGCAAGCCCCTGGGCCTTGGGTTGAAGCGGGATACAGTGGTTGGCAGTGAAGGTCAACTCGACGAAGCAGCTGCACTTTGGTTGCTTCCAAGGAAAAGGTATGAGGTTGCAGAGCAAAGTAGAGCTTGCGGGAATTGTGGAAGGCACGATACTAGCGTTCTCCGGCAAACTTTTCTGGTGTGGGTACTCTGGGCTCTGGAGGAAGCATCACTATGGAGGGTGCAGATAGGAATCCAGCGGAGGACACCCCCTGGGGGTTGGAAGGAGAAGATAAAGCCTGAACTTTTTCCTCCAGTCTTGAGTAGCCTTCCTGAAGGCTCTTTACAGCTTGGGTAAGTCCCGCCAGGTGTCTACACAGTTCATCCATGGGGGAGGCCCCCTGCCCGGACTCGGTCATGGCTGCCTGATACTGTCAGACTTCCACTTACCAGACTGATGAGTCCACTTGGGCAGAGGGTAGACTCCCTTACTTATCCGACTCACGGCCCCTGGTAGAGCAGACAGGAGGCACGGGAGTGCGGAGTGGTATGAGAGCCTGCTGAAGGGATCCAGGTACTGGATGAGAGATGATCTTCAAGCAGCAGGTCAGTAGTCAGGAACACAGGCTACAGGTGCTGAGCAGGAGCAAGACAGGCAGGTCAGGGCACAAGCAGGGTTCGGCAATAGGCTGGCAGCAAAGGTACAATAGGAGCAGGCAGAAGCGGAGTCAAACAGGCCAAGGTCAGGTACGGGCAGCAAGCAGGAGAATCCAAAGGCAATCCGGGTGGTAAGGAGATCAGGTACACAGGAACACAAGACAGGCAACGGGAACTAAGGCACAGGGAGCTATTGATCAGGCAGTACGGAGCAGAGTGCATGGCAAACCTAAATAGGCCGGTTGGCACCAAACGGCGCGCACACATGCACGCCGATGCTCACAGGCGCGCACACCCGCGCGCGTCTGCACGCCAGTACACAAACCAGCGCCTGCAGGAGCACGCACAGTAGCGCGCACAGGAACACGCGCACCAGCATGCCCCAGGGCGGTCAGCACCGCAACCAGCAAGGTGAGCTCTCTGACAGCCAGTGTAGACAATTCAGTACCGGTCGCGGACCTCTAGTGGCCAAAAAAAAATTGTGAAAACTGGAATTTCCCAGGAAACAGTAAGACCGGGACAAAGGTTTAAATCCTGGAAATATTCTGGGAAATTCGGGACAGTTGGCGACTATGCCATGTCTGTATGGATCTTGCATTGTGCACTAGTCTAAATCATTTGGTGGAGGGGGGATTATGGTGTGAGGTTGTTTTTCAGGGGTTGGGCTTGGCCCCTTAGTTTCAGTGAAGGGAACTCTTAAACCTTCTGGTACTTGGAGACTTCAACCTTTGGGCAAACTCCACCCAAGACCCTATTGCGACCGCCTGCATCAACCAACTGGAAGAACTAGGTCTTCAACAGCTGATCAATACTCCCACGCACGGTTCAGGACATACTCCAGACCTCTTCAAACAGAATATAGACATCAACATATTCGACAACACACCACTACCATGGACGGACCACCACGCCATCAAATTTAAAGTCACCACCAACTTCAACTCCCAAAAACAGAAACATTCAACAACAACACACTGGAGCAGATCCCAGAAGAAACTGCATTCTGAACTCTTCAAAACCACAATATCAAACAAAGTACAATCGCTAAACTTAAACCTCTCAACGGAACAAACACTCACCTCCTTAAACAAGGCATTACTACAAACAGCAGACTCAGTAGCACCAAAACGCAGAACACTCATCCGCAAAAAAAAACTCGAGATGGTTCAACGGCACTCTCACCCTACTCAAGCAAGAGCGCAGAAGAGCTGAAAGAGCATGGAGAAGAAATCCTACCAAGGAAAACCATACAAACTACAAAATACTCACTGTGAAATACCACAAAGCGATTTTCACAGCCAAAAAGGAACATTTCTCAAACACCATCTCAACTGCCTTAAACCGGCCGCGGGAACTTTTCAAAATAGTCGCCCAATCAATGAACCCAACCTGCTTAGAGCCCCCAGCAAACGATACTCAAGAATTCTGCAATGAGTTATCTAATTTCTTCATCGACAAAATCGTCAGCATTCGGAAATCAATTCAACAGCACACAACCGCCAGACTTCTTCTTGACCCCAATCACCACTGACACGACTAAAAACATTATGAGAATCCTTCAAGACAGCACATCACCAAATGACATCATTCCCACGAAACTCCTGAAAGAATGCTCCGACATCCTGGCTCCCACTATAACACACCTCATAAATCAGTCGTTCAAAGAAGGGATTGTGCCAACCACCCTCAAGCGAGGCATCGTCAAACCCCTGCTAAAGAAACCCAATCTCGACCCTAAAGACCCTAACCACCGCAGACCGATAACAAGCCTCAACACCGTCCCCAAAATTATGGAGAAAGCGGTAGTACAACAGCTACAACGCCACCTGGACACGCATCAACTTCTGGACACTCTACAATCAGGTTTCCGCCCAGGCCATGGCATGGAAACTGCACTTCTCAAAATATGGGACGATGCACTCGAAGCAGCAGATGACGGAGAATCATGTCTCCTGGTACTGTTAGACCTCAGTGCAGCATTTGACACAGTGGACCACAATACTCTACTTGTCTGGCTCACAGAAGTAGCAGGAGCCACAGATTCTAGTCTAAAATGGTTCGCATCCTTCTTAGAGAATCACTCGCAGACAGTGAAACTAGGAGCATTCACCTCGGAAACCAGGGCAATCTCCTGTGGAGTCCCCCAGGGTTCACCCTTGTCGCCAGTGCTATTCCACATCTACATCCGCCCTCTCCTCAAAATCATCAAAAAATCAGACCTCTGCTTCCACTCATACGCAGACGATACCCAAATCTACTTTCGGATCACCGGACAAAAAGACCACCATCAGCAACTAGAGAAATGCCTCACTTTAATAGATGACTGGATGACCATTATTTCTCTCAAACTCAACGGGTCAAAAACAGAACTTCTCTACCTACACGCTAACCAAAATCCCAAAACCAAGACTCCATGGACGCCTCCCGCCATCTTTGGACAAACCATCTCTCCGAGCACCAAAGCCAAAAGTCTAGGAGTTATCTTTGACTCAGAAATGACAATGGATGAACTATCTGTGGAAATGTCTGGCACAATATGGCTTTGGCCCTAAATTTCTTAGATGGATCCGCTTACTATACCAGGCCCCCGTGGCCAGGGTAACGGCCAATGGGTGACAGTCGGACACCTTTGAACTTTCCAGAGGCACCAGGCAGGGCTGCCCTCTATCCCCCCTACTGTATGCCTTAGCCACGGAACCACTAGCAATATCCATCAGAAGTAACCCATTAATACAAGACCTACGCGTGGGTGACCTAGAAGAAAAAATAAGCATGTATGCAGATGACACCCTACTGTATCTAGCAGATCCAGGCCCCTCCCTGGCTGAGGCCTTAAGAACTATTGAACATTTCGGTTCATTTTCGGGGCTCAAGATTAATTGGGAGAAGTCACAAATTCTTTTGCTCCCCAGACCGAATTCCAGACCCAATTGCCCCTACAACGCGTAGATAGAATCAAATACTTGGGTGTGAGCGTGACTAGGTCCCCGATCGATTATGTCTCTCTCAATGTGCAACCATTGTTTGCCCTGATCAAATCTAAAACACAAATATGGGCGCGTCTCCCTCTCGGGATATTGGGCCGTATCAACCTTATTAAAATGATACTCCTCCCTAAAATTCTATATATCTTATGGCACTCCCCTGTATATCTCCCACTGAAATATTTCAAACCCATAGACGCAATTCTCAAACCCTTTGTATGGGGGAAGAATAGACATAAATTAGCATGGCGATTACTTAAAAACCCCATTGACCTGGCCGGCACGGCCTTACCAGATTTCGCTCTATACTACCTAGCGTCCCAACTATCCCAACTGTTCCATATAGATAAGACTGACAGAAAGAGATTTACTTTGCTTCTATGCCCTACCTGGGCCCAATTGACAAATGACCTCATCTGCGCTATAGCAGCTGGCGCCGAAGGTACTACTAAATTAGAGGAACAGAATTCCCTATTGAGCCACTATAGGAAGATATGGAGACTAGTCTCCGTCAAACTAGACATACCTACACATAACGACTATTCTCCCATCTGGCACAAAAAGACACTACAGGAATTCTTGACTATACCGGACTCGGAAGCATGGTGCAGAAGTGGAATTTTCTACTTATCACACTTACTTACTGCCGGAACATTAAAGACATTCGATACATTAAAACTAGAATTTGCACTCTCGAATCACATGTTTTTCCGATTTCTACAGGTCCGACATGCAATCCACTCCCAGTTTCCAGAATCATTACCTAACCCTGCTGGTAATCCTATAATGGACATAGTCAAAAGTATAGATCCCCAGAAATTAATATCAACATTCTATAATATGCTTCATACTCCCTCATCCACTAAAATAGCTTACAATATAAAATCAAGATGGGAGGGAGACCTAGGAAACCTGGAAGACGAGGATTGGAGCGAAGCATTGGACGCATGCAAAGCTGTCTCACCCAAGCTATCTGACAGATTGACCCAAACATACATCCTACACCGTGCATACCTCACACCAATAAGAATAGCAAAATTCACCCGGGGACAACCCTCCACATGTCTATTGTGCAGTCGAGACATAGGCACATTCTACCACCTCCTGTGGTCCTGCCCCTACATACAGGGCTTCTGGAAGCAAGTGGTAGATTTTCTCCATGACAATATGGGATCTCGCTAACCCTAGACCCCAAACCATGCTTACTGGGTATTTTCCCAGGCGCCGACACTGACAAATACACCAAAACTTTTATGCAGGAGACCCTATTTTCTGCCCGGAAAACTATTGCCAAACTCTGGATGAGACAGGTTCCCCCTAGATTATCTGACTGGAAAACTGACGTTAATAGCACATTGCCATATAAGAAATTTGTTTACATTAATAGAGGGTGCTCTGCAAAATATAATAAGGTCTGGGACCGCTGGCTTAATACAACTGACACATGTGTGTAGCACTGCAGAGCACATCTCCCTCTCTAACGTACCACCCTACTGGACTTGTACCATACAGCCCATTCTCTTTAAATCTGTATAATAGCAAATGATGCATTGATACCCCAAAAGAACTGCTGTATTGCTATTTTGTAACAGTTTTTATTATTGACTAGTGACTTCTGGCTTTTACCTACATGAGCAATATGTATAATAATTGTGCTGAACAAAAGACATAATGTTTGTGCATTGGAAAATTGTATAATTATGTTTTGTTTTTTTGGGAAATAAAAAAGTTTTAATCAAAAAAAAAAAAGAAATGACAATGGATGCACAAATAGGATCAGTAGTTAGCGGATCTCACCATCTCCTCCGCCTGTTACACAGACTCATCCCCTTCCGTCTCGACTACGCAAACTCACTCTACATAGGATTACCCCAATATCAGCTTGCGTGCCTACAGGCCATTAAAGGCCATTCAAGACTGCTAACAGGAAAAAACCCTGGGAGTCCATCTCCCCATCCCTGAGGAGCCTACATTGGCTAACAGTAAAAAATCAGATCACATTCAAGACCCTCTGCCTCACCCACAAATGCATACAAGGTAACGCCCCTCAATACCTCAGAGAGAAAATAAAACATTACACACCGAATCGCAATCTGCGATCATCTAGCCAAAACCTCCTCCTCGTTCCCAAATACCGCTACAATGCAAGGGGAGAACGAAGGTTCGCAGTCCAGGGACCTCGGCTATGGAACCCTCTTCCGACTCACATCCGCATGGAAGAAAACCATCTGGCCTTCAGGAAAAAACTCAAGACTTACCTCTTCTAATGAAGCTGACAACACAACGCATCAGCGTCTTGAGGCGATTCAGTTCGCATTTGCAGCGCTTTACAAATCATTCATTCATTCATTCATTCATTCATTCATTCATTCATTCATTCATTCATAAGGCGTCAGCATACCAAGACATTTTGGACAATTTCCTGCTCCCAACTTTATGGGAACAGTTTGGGGATGGCCCCTTCCTGTTCCAATATGACTGAGCACCAGTGCACAAACAAGGCCCATAAAGACATGGATGAGCGAGTTTGGGGTGGAGGAACTTGATTGGCCTGCACAAAGTACTGACCTCAACCTGATAGAACACCTTTGGCATGAATTAGAGCGGAGACTGTGAGCCAGGCCTTATCGTCCACATCAGTGCCTGACTCCACAAATGCATTTCTGGAAGAATGGTCAAACATTCCCATGGACACACTCAACCTTGTGGACAGCCTTCCCAGAAGAGTTGAAGCTGTTGCAGCTACAAAGGGTGGGCCGACTCAATATTGAACCCTATGGACTAAGACTGGGATGCCATTAAAGTTCATGTGCGTGTAAAAACAGTTGTCTCAATACTTTTGGTAATATAGTAGATATTTCTGTATGAACATGATGTGTTACAAGTCCTGGGAAGAGTCTATATTCTGTTTCACTACTTCTGCCAGTAGCATTGAAAAACCAGCCTTCGCCTATATGAGGCATCAGTAACACTTTTCTCTACTTTTGGTGTTATACCACCATCACACAATTTTTTTTTTTTTTTGTTCTCCCACATGCAAATCTACTTGAAATCTTAGAACATTTCCTTAAATAACTTATCTACATGATCACTTGTCAGAAAGGAAATGTTCTCAACTAAGAAGGCAGTCAACAACAGTGCAGCTTGCTCATCTATTGATGTTGTCTCTGATGTACTGGCAAAAATAGTTTTTCTTTCCATTAGCCTTTAAACACGTTTCCTAATCTGTATCTCATTTCATTTACTCCACCTTTGCAACGGTAATATATTTGCTATAACATGTAAAAAAAACATATTCCATGCATGGAAAGTGGGTTTGATAATAAAGTTGGCAGTACATCCACCCAGGACAGGGCCTCTGTGAGGAGAGGGGATTCCCATCCTGAGAAATTAACCAGTAATCTAATCAAAGTAATTGGAAGCAGAGGATGTACTGCAACCAGCATATTAGATGCACACCAGTCTGGGAAATTTACAAGTTATATATAAGAAAATATTATTAATAGTGCATATATCCAATGTACAACCAGGTTATATGAAAAGCCCGATAGGAATCCTGGTGTAATTGTGTACATATACCAGGGTATATATAGGTATTAATAAAGATACCTCCAGATAAATTTTGCAGCAAAGTCCAGTTGCAGGGGCCCCTGAGGATGGTCCCGATGTCTTGGTGTTGAAGACCTGAAGACAAAATCAGTAATGATGGGGAGATCCTCCAACTGTTGTCTAACCAGCCTGGAATGTAGCTTACACCAGCAAAAACCGTGCTGTGACACTGGAACTCAGGGTCAGCTTCCCTATTCTGATTCTTAGGCCCCTTTCACACGGACGGATAGAATGGTGCTTTTAGCTGCGGATTTTCTAATTTTCTACCGCAGCTAAAAGCACACAATGCTTTCCTATGGCCCCATTCACACACTGCTGTTTAGCTGCGAATTCGATACATGCGGTTCTGTGCGGATAGAAAAAATAGAATTGACTGCGTCCAGGAGCGATTTAGAGCAGCTATCCACACATAACCGCAGGTATTTGCAGTGCACTGTGTCAGCTGTGGATAACAGCGCCGAGCTGCTCATCGGGAAAGGAAAAATGATTTTTCCTGACAGACTCCATGGCAGCCTACGTATGGGTTAATCCCGCCTCTCATACCTCATAGGACCCCACTCCCATAAATCTTTGCAACTAGACAGAGACCGTGTTCCTTTTTTGTCCTCCTTCTAGGACCAAGGTAGTCTTACCTTAAAATTGTCGGTCCAGTCCTGGTGGTTTGCACGCGAAGATGACGGTTCTGGCGGTGTCCTTTTCTGGAGTCCATTTACCTTAGCTATTAGCAGGGTGGACATGGGCAAGTATTGCGATGCCTTGAAGAGCTTAATAGCCGGCCATTGGCAGGCAAGCGGCAACATGGCCATTCGTCCCAGCTATTAGCGGGAGGCCCCTTCATGAAAATGCCCTGGTCGTGCAGTATGAGCAATGGCTCCCAGTCCCAGGCCGGATCGAATCGGTGCCGTGGTGGTGACGTATACTGTTTTTTTTCTATTACATGGCAGCCTGTATTTGTTTGTTGTCTGTCCCTGTAGCTTTCCTGGTCATGGCGGCTGGGGCGCATCTGCGTTCCAGTTCGCCGCTTCTTGGCCCTTCTGCGCATGCGCGAGCCGCGATCGAAATCGAGGCTTGGTTGCGTGTGCGCGGTCCGGGCAAGATGGCGGCGGTCGCGCATGCGCGTGGTGTCTATGGGGCGGCGTCGTACACAGCGCGGGTTCGCTGTGAGCGCGATGACATCATCCTGGGCGGCAGATTTAAATAGCTGTCAGATTCAGCTATTTCTTGGGATGCTTTCATGCTTCAGCAGCTGATTCCCCGAGCACATATCTTCACTGGTCAAGGTAAGAGTTATGCTGCACTGCCTGCCTATGGTTTCTTCCTAATTGCTAAACCATCAGTTTCTTATATACTGTCTTGATTGCTTTCAGTGTCTTGCTGGTCAGTTGTTTGCTATGGATGTGTCACCGCCCCCCAGTGGCCAACCCTTACTCTGCAGGTAGGATGGAATTAATTTTCCCTCTGCCTGTTTTTGTTTTGGGTTTTATTGTCAGGTGCATGTTGACTCTGTTTTTTCCCTCAGCCCTTCTAGGTCTGAACACCGTTCTTCGGCACGTGAAGCTAGTGACAAATCTAGATCACAAAACCGTCACTCTACGTCAAGCTCTAGACGTCCTAGATCATCCTCCAGACGGTCCACGTCTAGTCGCCATTCTCACCGCCATTCCAGCCGCTCTGATAAGAAGGCATGCTGGGGATGTAGAGCTCAGGTCCCAGAGGGTAAATCTCTCTGTGAGCTATGCTATGCTCGAGCTGTTAAAGAACGAGGAGCTGGAGACCAACAGGTGGAGGCTCTGGTTTAGAAGAGTGGTTCAAGAGTCTTTGAACAGGACAGATCCCGTTCGTACATCCAGCCCTCCTGCTGCTCCTCCACCAGTTCCTGACAGGGTTGTCCCTGAGGTTCCAGGTCCCTCTCGACGAAGTCTCTCCTTGAGTGGTTCTTCGGACAGCGGAGCGGAAGTGGAAGACTCCAGTACAGGCTTCGATTTTTCCTTGGTTCCACAGATGGTTAAAGCGGTTAAAAACGCATTGAGATGGGAGGAGCCAGTAGAAGCCCCCTCTAAACAGAGGAAGTACTTCAAACAGCTCTGGAAAGAACGCCCAAATTTCCCCTTCCTGGGTGAACTTGGGGAAATTATTTCAGATGAATGGAGTAAAGTTGAGAGGAAGAACTCACTGATTTCCAAGATAGCTGTCATATTCAGCTATTTCTTGGGATGCTTTCATGCTTCAGCAGCTGATTCCCCGAGCACATATCTTGACTGGTCAAGAAAAGAGTTATGCTGCACTGCCTGCCTATGGTTTCTTCCTAATTGCTAAACCATCAGTTTCTTATATACTGTCTTGATTGCTTTCAGTGTCTTGCTGGTCAGTTGTTTGCTATGGATGTGTCACCGCCCCCCAGTGGCCAACCCTTACTCTGCAGGTAGGATGGAATTAATTTTCCCTCTGCCTGTTTTTGTTTTGGGTTTTATTGTCAGGTGCATGTTGACTCTGTTTTTTCCCTCAGCCCTTCTAGGTCTGAACACCGTTCTTCGGCACGTGAAGCTAGTGACAAATCTAGATCACAAAACCGTCACTCTACGTCAAGCTCTAGACGTCCTAGATCATCCTCCAGACGGTCCACGTCTAGTCGCTATTCTCACCGCCATTCCAGCCGCTCTGATAAGAAGGCATGCTGGGGATGTAGAGCTCAGGTCCCAGAGGGTAAATCTCTCTGTGAGCTATGCTATGCTCGAGCTGTTAAAGAACGAGGAACTAGAGACCAACAGGTGGAGGCTCTGGTTAGAAGAGTGGTTCAAGAGTCTTTGAACAGGACATATCCCGTTCGTACATCCAGCCCTCCTGCTGCTCCTCCACCAGTTCCTGACAGGGTTGTCCCTGAGGTTCCAGGTCCCTCTCGACGAAGTCTCTCCTTGAGTGGTTCTTCGGACAGCGGAGCGGATGTGGAAGACTCCAGTACAGGCTTCGATTTTTCCTTGGTTCCACAGATAGTTAAAGCGGTAAAAACGCATTGAGATGGGAGGAGCCAGTAGAAGCCCCCTCTAAACAGAGGAAGTACTTCAAACAGCTCTGGAAAGAACGCCCAAATTTCCCCTTCCTGGGTGAACTTGGGGAAATTATTTCAGATGAATGGAGTAAAGTTGAGAGGAAGAACTCACTGATTTCCAAGATAGCGAAAATGTACCCATTCAAAAGTGAGGAGGTAAAGCATCTGGAAGCTGCACCCCTCATTGATGCGGCCTTAATGAGGTTAGTGAAGCATGTCACGCTTCCTCTGGAAGACACCGTTTCTTTTAAAGATGGTTTGGAGAGGAAGATCGACACTGACCTCAAACGCATTTATATTACGGCAGGCATGGCTTGTAAACCAGCCCTGGCTCTTGCAGCTTTGTCTAAAGCTATGGAAGCATGGATGGATGATATGGATGCAGTATTGGGAAAGATCTCTGAGGAGTTGCTCAAGAACTCACCAGTACATGAGCTGAAGCTGGCATCAGCCTTTCTGGGGGAAGCATCCCTGGATATTATCCGCCTTGTGGCACGTGTCATGCTTTCCTCGGTAACGGCGAAGCGCGCCTTGTGGTTGCGCCCGTGGTTTGCGGATCCTGCCTCTAAACAGGCATTGTGTAAAATTCCCTTTGAGGGTTCTTCCTTTTTTTGGGAATAAACTGGATTCTGCCATTACCCGTGCTACAGGGGGTAAATCAGGGTTCTTACCCCAGGATCGCTGCCTTTTTGGTCAGAGGAAAACTTATCCCAAACAAGATCAGAAGCGTGCGAGGGATGCACGCCGCTACAGACCTGGCCGTGATTTCAGAAAAAACTGGAGGAGAAATCAACCTTCAGGGCAGAAGTCCTCAAAGTCAGCCTCTTCTGGGGGACGTGAGGCTGCAAAGTCCTTTTGATATAGAGCCTGTCCAGACGGAGCGAGTTGGGGCTCGTTTACTCCGTTTCCAGCACGTCTGGGCAGCCTCAAATCGGGATTTCTGGACCGTAAAAACGGTCTCTTCGGGTCATACCTGGGTGTTCAGCAGCCCACCCATAAACCGGTTTGTTCCTACAACTCTTCCTCACATAGAAGAGAAGAAACAGGTTCTTCTGTCATATACGGACTCACTAGTAGCCCAAGGGGCCGCCATTCAAGTACCAACAGAAGAGAGATTCCTCGGGGTGTACTCCCCCCTTTTCATGGTCCTCAAAAAGAATGGGTCCTGGAGGCCGGTAATCGACCTGACTTATCTGAACTCCTTCATCAAGAAGGAAAAATTCAAGATGGAGACTCTGCTAACAATACGCCAGACGATACAACCGGGAGATTGGCTTGTCTCCATAGACCTGAAAGATGCCTACTTTCACGTGCCGATTGCACAGGAATTTCAGATGTATCTCCGATTCGCAGTAGATCAGAGGCATCTCCAATTCACATGTCTCCCATTCGGGCTTACAACATCGCCTCGAGTGTTTTCGAAGCTCTTATTGGCTGTGGTAGCATTAATCAGGGTCAAAGGTATCCGATTACACCATTACTTGGACGACCTACTTCTGCTTTCACAAGACAGGGGTCAGCTGCGGGCACATCGAGATCAGGTCATCTCTACCCTAACAGAGTTCGGTTGGCTGTTGAACAAGGAGAAGAGTCACCTAGATCCAACGCAGTCTCTAATATTCCTTGGAGCCCAATTGAACACCATGGAGAGTACCATCTCTCTGCCTCTGGAGAAAATTCCGGAAAGAATTCGTCTGGCATTATCATCACCTCTTCTCAGAGCCTCGCAATGTCTAAAGATAATAGGCACCATGGTGGCCACAGCCCCCATGGTGAAGTGGGCACAATGGAGGATGCGGCCCTTTCAGAAGGGGTTTCTCCAACAGTGGGATCCAGGGTCTCGAGACCAGCTGGTACGAGTAACCACCTCCATGCGGGAGAGCCTCCCCTGGTGGCTGCAACGGGGGAATCTTCTCAATTGCCATTCCATAGCGCCTGTCTCCTGGATCATGGTGACTACGGATGCAAGCAACAGAGGTTGGGGCGCCCTCTGTCTGACGGAGGTAGCCCAAGGCAGATGGGACTTCCCATCCCAAGGGATAGTCTCGAATATCCTGGAGCTTCGAGCTGCCTTCCGTGCACTTCAAGCCTTTTCCCACCTGACATCAGGGGCCTCAGTCCTCCTGAGACTGGACAATACGACTGCAGTGTCTTACATCAAGAGGCAGGGGGGCACCCGCAGTCTCTCTTTACTGAAAGAAGTAAGTCCGATCATGTCCTGGGCCCAGGCGAATTTGACAAATTTATCAGCTGTTTATCTCCCCGGAATTCAGAATGTCCAGGCGGACTTCCTTTCGAGGATCACCCTGGACAACAACGAATGGTCTCTCCACACCGAAGTGTTCAACTGGGTCTTGTCTCTGGGAGCGATGCCGGAAGTAGATCTGTTTGCATCCCCTTGCAACTTCAAACTGCAGAAATATTACACGAGGTGTCGCTGTCCCCAAGCCTTCGGAGTGGATGCCCTGACGGATCAGTGGAGATTCCTCAAGGCCTACGCCTTTCCCCCGGTACCAGTCATCCTTCGGTTTCTATCAAGGCTCAGGTGGGAAGAAGTCGAGGTAGTGGCGATTGTTCCTTTCTGGCCCAACAGGCCATGGTTTCCTCTCCTGCTTCAGCTCAGTTACCGGGATCCGGTCCCTCTCCCGGCCAGACCAGATCTCCTGTCGCAAGGAACATCTCTTCACCCATGCCCATCTCATCTCCATCTGATGGCTTGGTGGTTGAGAGGGGAAGGCTGGAAGCACTAGGACGTCCAAGTTCAGCGATTGCTACATTGTTGAATGCCAGAAGAGCGGGCACCAACAAAGTCTATCAAAGAATTTGGTCAAAATTTGCGGACTATGTGGCCTCCACTAATGGCTCTTGTATTGACCCAAAGATACAGGATATTCTGGGTTTTCTGCAGACAGGCCTGTATCTGTCTTTGTCGGTTAGCTCCTTACGAGTCCAAGTTTCTGCAATCTCCGCCTTCACAGGTGTATCATGGGCCAGGCACCCCATTACGAGACAGTTCTTCAGGGGAGCAATAAGACTTAGACCTCAAAGGAGACCAAGATTTTCTAAATGGGATCTTCCTCTTGTCCTGGACTTCTTCGCAGGAAGAGAAATATGTCATGTGGACCAGTCATCCGTTAAGGAACTTTCCCTCAAAGTGGTCTTTTTAGTGGCCATAACATCGGCTAAGAGGGCTTCCGAAATCGGTTCCTTAGGATTCAAAGAAAGATTCCTTACGTTCTTCCCTGATCGAGTGGTCCTGATTCCTATGTTAGGTTCAAATCCCAAAGTAACAACTGTTTTCCATGAAAATCAGGAAATTGTTCTTCCTACGTTCAAGTCTTCTGAGGGCTCTAATATTCATCCTCTAGATGTCGGAGAAGTTCTAAAGCAATACTTGAAAGCCACAGCTTCTTTTCGCCAATCTGATCACTTGTTTGTCCTCTTCCACGGTAAAAACAAGGGAAAGCGTGCTTCCTCTAGAACCATTGCAGCATGGATTGTTCAGGCCATTCAGTGGGCTTACAAGTCTAAGGGTTTGGCTCCTCCGGAGGCTGCCATGGAGTCTGTCAGGAAAACGGAAAATTTATATCAAATACTTACCGTAATTTTCCTTTCATGATGGACTCCATGGCAGCAGGAGTTCCCTCCCATTTGCTGGAGTAGGCTAAGTTACGGAACACGGTCTCTGTCTAGTTGCAAATATTTATGGGAGTGGGGTCCTATGAGGTATGAGAGGCGGGATTAACCCATACGTAGGCTGCCATGGAGTCCATCAGGAAAGGAAAATTACGGTAAGTATGTGATATAAATTTTCCGTTCTCCTTTCCCAATGAGCGACAAGCACAGGGATCCGACTCGGATCCCAGCCAATGCCCGGGACTGTTTGGTATGAATCTTGAGGGGGAACTCCACGCCAAATTTGGGCGTGGGTTCCCCCCCCAAGGGCATACCAGGCCCTTCGGTCTGGTACGGATGTTAAGGGGAACCCCCTACGCTGAAAAAACGGCGTGGGGTCCTCCCCAAAATCCATACCAGACCCTTATCCGAGCACGCAGCACGGCCAGTCAGGAAAGGGGGTGGGGACGGGCGAGCGCCCCCCCTCCTGAGCCGTACCAGGCCGCATGCCCTCAACATGGGGGGTTGGTGCTTTGGGGGAGGGGGTGCCCTGCGGCCCCCCACCACAAAGCACCTTGTCCCCATGTTGATGAGGACAAGGGCCTCTTCCCGACAACCCTGGCCGTTGGTTGTCGGGGTCTGCAGGCCGAGGGCTTATCGGAATCCGGGAGCCCCCTTTAATAAGGGGCCCCCAGATGCCAGCCCCCCACCCTATGTGAATGAGTATGGGGTACATGGTACCCCTACCCATTCACCTAGTGAAAAAGTGTCAATAAAAAAACACTACACAGGTTTTTAAAGTAATTTATTAGACAGCTCCGAGGGTCTTCTTCCGGGGTCTCTCTGGTTCTTCTCCACGCTCTCCCGGTCTTCTGCCGGGCTCCTCCGCTATCTTCTGCTCTTTTGCCGCTCTTTTTGCTAGCGGAGGAGCCTGGTCTGCTGCTCTCCGTCTGGAATTCTCTCTGTGCGCTCCGCTCTGACTTATATAGGCGGAGGCCCCGCCCCCTTATGCCGTCACAGTCCCTGGGCATGCTGGAACTGTGACATTTTAGGGGGGCGTGGTCAACATCACCCGGTGACCACGCCCCCTAAAACGTCACAGTCCCAGCATGCCCAGGGACTGTGACGGCATAAGGGGGCGGGGTCTCCACCTATATAAGTCAGAGCGGAGCGCACAGAGAGCATTCCAGCCGGAGAGAGCGTCGTGTCAACATCGGAAGAAGAGAAGAGGGAAGAAGCCAAGAAGCCAGAAGTCCGGACCTCCGCTAGCAAAAGAGCGGCATGAAGATAGAGGAGGAGCCGGCAGAAGAACTGGATCACTGGGAGAAGAGGCCAGAGACAGCGGAGAAGAACCAACCGGAGTGACCCCTGAAGTCGGAAGAAGACCCCCGAAGCCGGAAGAAGACCCCCCCAGCTGTCAAATAAATTATTTTAAAAACCTGTGTAGTGTGTGTTATCATTGACACTTTTTCCCTAGGTAAATGGGTAGGGGTACCATGTACCCCATACTCATTCACATAGGGTGGGAGGCCGGGATCCGGGGACCCTCTTATTAAAGGGGGCTCCCGGATTCCGATAAGCCCCCCGCCCGCAGACCCCGACAACCAACGGCCAGGGTTGTCGGGAAGAGGCCCTTGTCCTCATCAACATGGGGACAAGGTGCTTTGTGGTGGGGGGGCCCCGCAGGGTGCCCCCTCCCCCAAAGAACCCACTCCCCATGTTGAGGGCATGCGGCCTGGAACGGTTCAGGAGGGCAGGGGCGCTCGCTCGTCCCCACCCCCTTTCCTGACCGGCCAGGCTGCATGCTCGGATCGGGGTTTGTTATGGATTTTGGGGGGGCCCACGCCGTTTTTTCGGCGTAGGGGGTTCCCCTTAACATCCATACCAGACCAAAGGGCCTGGTATGCCCCTGGGGGGGAACCCACGCCGGTTTTTTATCTAAAATTTGGTATGGAGTTTCCCCTCAAGATTCATACCAAGCAGTGTGGGTTGGTACCCTGTCGGGTTGCCATGGAAATGGCAAACCGCAGCTAATCGCAACCGCAGCTAATCGCACTGTGCAAATGCAGCTGATCGCAGTGCCTGGAATCTTGAATTTCACAGGAAAAAAACATGCTTTTAACTGTGGCAGAATAGCCGTCCATGTGAAAGGTGCCTTAATCCCAATAGCTTCATATCTGCCATGCAACCAGACCTTTAAATAGCTATGGGCCACTGAATGCCTAACCTGGCTTTAGCGTATGCTGGTTACTGAGCTCTGAGCAGACACTAGCTATTGAATTCCAGACCAGAAGGGACAGGGTTAATAAAATAACAGGAGCTGCATATAAACTTTTTTTTTAATAAACAGGTTCACCTACTAACATACAGCAAGATGACCACTATGCACACACACTGTATCACATGAAAAACAGAAATGGAAGTGCGCGCACACCCAGTGCATTACCAGAGATAACTTAATAATAAGAAATTTTTGTATAAAAGTGGGTACTCACAAAATGCAACTAAAAAAAGGTCATAAACACAGTGCATGGACATGCACAGAACACGGGGTACAGCTAACGCGTTTCGGAAGCGCACCCCCTTGCTCAAAGCTAGGCCACCTGAGGAAGGCAGCATCCACCTAGTTTTGGGGTACCATATATACCTTTCACACCACCATTTTATGTGACATCTGTTACTCCACACCTTGGAAGACCTATTAGCGCTGGAAGTGATTTTTTCTATATCTACACTGTATCACATACATAACTATCTGGTATAGTGCCTATGAGATATCAACAAGGGAACAGATATACTTCTGTCACCAGTCTTTACATGTCTTCAGTATATATAATGTCTCAAAATACCAACCAAATTGTTCTCTTTGTTGCTTCCAAGACCTCCTGCTCTCTAGCTCCCATGCTCGCCTCCAGGACTTTTCCAGAGCCTCTCCCATCCTATGGAACTACTTACCTCAATCTGTCCGATTATCTCCTATCTCTGCTTTTAGACAATCCCAGAAAACCCTCCTCTTCAGAGAAGCCTATCTTGCCTCCACCTAACAACTATATTTTTATTTTCTCCATCAGCTCATCCCCCACAGTTGTTACCTTTTGTATCACTTGACCCTCCCTCCTAGATTGTAAGCTCGAATAAGGAGGGCCCTCTGATTCCTCCTGTATTGAATTGTATTGTAACTGTACTGTCTACCCTCATGCTGTAAAGCTGTGGGCAAACTGTTGGCGCTATATAAATCCTATATAATAATAATATACACCCTGAAGCTATGGGAAACAATAGTAAGCTACTAAACATAGAACACTTGCCTAATAATCCCTGCTTCTCGTCTGGATCAGCAATAGGGATGAGCCGAACATCTCTCCGGTTTGGTTCACAGCAGAACATGCGAACATGCAAAAAATTTGTTCGAACACTGTTAAAGTCTATGGGACACGAATGTGAAAAATCAAAAGTGCTAATTTTAAAGGCTTATATGCAAGTTTTTGCCATAAAAAGTGTTTGGGGCCCCAGGGGACATGTATCAATGCAAAAAAAAGTTTTAAAACCATCTGTTTTTTCGGGAGCAGTGATTTTAATAATGCTTAAAGTGAATCAATAAAAATGAAATAATCCTTTAAATATCGTGCCCTGGGGGGTGTCCTTAGTGTGCCTGTAAAGTAGCGTGTTTTTCCCGTATTTAAAACAATTCCACTGCAAAATGACATTTCTTAAAGAAAAAATTTCATTTAAAACTACTCGCGGCTGTAATGTATTGTCGGGTCCCAGCAATATAGATGAAAATCATTGAAGAAAACAGCATGGGTCCCCCCCAGTCCATTACCAGGCCCTTTGGGTCTGGTATGGATATTAAGGGGAACCCCGCACCCAAATTTAAGAATAAAATGGCGTGGGGGTCCCTCAGGCCCCCAGGAACTTTATACTCTGAACAGCAGTATATATACTATACGGTCTGCCCTATATACTCTGCAGAAAATTGGACCTTAGGTGTTGGTGGTACCAGAACACTGTAAGCCTTCACAGCTACTCTTGGTGGGTGCAGGAACGGGCCCTGCTGTGAAATACTATATTAAAAATTGTAATTGCATGCCCCTGTTAAACAGGGGCAAAAAAATTGGGCCTTTGGTGGTGGTGGTACCATAACACTGTAAGCCCTCACAGTTACTCTTGGTGGGTGCAGGAACGAGCCCTGCTGTGAAATATTATATCAAGAATTGTAATTACATGCCCCTGTTAGACAGGGGCAGAAAAATTGGGCTTTTGGTGGTGGTGGTGGTGCCACAACACTGTAAGCCCTCACAGTTACTCTTGTTGGGTGCAAGAACGGGCCCTGCATTGAAATATTATATCAAAAATTGTAATTACATGCCCCTGTTAAACATGGGCAGAAAAATTGGGCTTTGGGTGGTGGTGGTGGTGCCCTAAACCAAAAATATTGTTGGAAGCTAGCATCATCAAGATTGAGGAGGAATAGGATAGTCAGCATAGACAGTCTTCAAGGGATTCCACATCCATAGCAAATTCAAACAGTTACATCAGCATCAGGCGCTTGATAGCTGCTGATCCAAGACTGTTTCATTTTTATGAATGTGAGCCTATCAATGGAGTCTGTGGACAGGCGCTCTCTTTGATCCATTACAAACCCTCCAGCAGCACTGAATGTGTGTTCAGAAAGCACACTGGATGCAGGACAGGCCAGTAGCTCAATTGCATATTGAGCTAGTTCTGGCCAGTGGTCCATCCTCAAGACCCAGTAACCCAGTGGATGCTCTGTTGGAAAGATCTCCAAGTCTGCTCTTGCCCCTAGATACTGTATTGGCAGGCCCGCAGGAATGCTATCTGGATAAAGGGGGCCTTGAGAAATAAGGAAATCCTCCTCTTCCTCCCGCTGTTCTGCCTCAAATGCCCTGTCCATGATTCCACGAAGCGTGTGCTCCAACAGGAAGACTAGAGGAACAGTATCACTGATGCATGCATTGTCGCTGCTCACCATCCTTGTGGCCTCATCAGATGGTGACAGGACAGTGCATGCATCCTTGATCAGTAGCCACTGGCGAGGCGAAAAGAAGCCAAGCTCCCCTGACCCTGTCCTGGTGCCATACTCGCACAGGTACTCATTGATGGCCCTTTTCTGGGTGTGCAGCCGCTGCAGCATTGTCAACGTTGAGTTCCACCTAGTGGGCATGTCACAAAGGAGGCGGTTGGTGGGCAGGTTGCATTCCCTTTGAATGCCAGCCAGCCGAGTACTGGCATTGTATGACCGGTGGCAATGACCACAGACTTTTCTGGCCTGCCTCAGGAGATCCTGTAAGCCTGGGTACCTACTCAAGAATCGCTGCACCATCAAATTCACAATGTGTGCCAAACATGGAACATGGGTCAAGTGTCCCTGTTGGAGGATGGAGAGAAGGTTGGTGCAATTGTCGCATACAACTATTCCTGGCTAAACCTGGCGTGGCGTCAACCACCTCTGAGCCTGCCCCTGCAGAGCTGACAGAAACTCTGCCCCAGTGTGGCTCCTGTTCCCTAGGCAGACCAACTCAAGCACCGCAAGGCATCTTTTAGCCTGACTGCTTGGGTAGCCCCTTGAACGCTTACGGAGCACTGCTGGTTCAGGGGAAAAATCTGCAGAAGAGGCCATAGAGGAAGAAGAGGAGGGGGTGGAGGAGAGAGCTGTGGCAGAATCACCACTAGCATTTTGGAGGCGTGGTGGCGGAACAAGCTCCAACAACACTGAACCCTGTCCTGCATCCTTCCCAGCTGCCAGCAGAGTTACCCAGTGCACCGTGAAGGAAAGGTAATGTCCCTGCCCATGCCTGCTGGACCATGAGTCAGCGGTAATATGCACCTTACTGCTGACCGCCCTGTCCAACGAGGCCAAAACATTGCCTTCCACGTGCTGGTAGAGAGCCAGAATGGCCTTCCATGAAAAGAAATGGCGTTTTGGAACCTGCCAATGAGGTACAGCACACTACACAAATTTATGAATGGGAGCAGAGTCTACCAACTGAAAAACTGTAAAATGGCTGCACTGTATTTTATACTGTGTACACCACCAGAAGTGTAGTAGACACTGTACACACTGTATTAGATACTGTGTACACCGCCTGCACTGTATTAGCAACTGTACTATGGCTACACTGTATTGTGTACACCACCAGAAGTGTAGTAGAAACTGCACACACTGTATTAGATACTGTGTACACTGCCTGCACTGTATTAGCAACTGTACTATGGCTGCACTGTATTGTGTACTGTGTACACCACCAGAAGTGTAGTAGAAACTGTACACACTGTATTAGATACTGTGTACACCGCCTGCACTGTATTAGAAACTGTACAATGACTGTACTGTATTTTATACTGTGTACACCACCAGAAGTGTAGTAGACACTGTACACACTGTATTAGATACTGTGTACACCGCCTGAAGTGTATTAGAAATATAGAAGTATATATTAATACACTGCCTGCACTGACTGAATATAGAGTAAACACTGAATATATAGTCTATGCTAAATATATATATAGATATATACTAGACTGACTGTGTGTGTATATATATATATATATATATATATATATATATATATATATATATATATATATATATATATATATATCAAATACACTGTCACTAACTGAATAACCTGCCTGCTTAATCTAAATCAAGCTTTCCTGACAGACTCCATGGCAGCCTACGTGTGGGTTTACCCCGCCTCCTCTCCAATGCTATAGGACCCCATACCCTATAAGATTGAGCTCACCTGAATAGACTGTGTTCCTTTTTTGTCCTCCTCCAATGGACCTACACACACGATTGTTCCTGTTCACGTCCGGTTGGATATTTCCGGGATTTGGCATACCACTTTGCGGTGCAGCTCAGGACCCAGCCACGGGCGGGTGAGAAGCTTTTAAGGCACTTGATACCCCAATGGTGGAGGGGAGGTTGCCTCTGTATGCCTGAACATGGACGCATCAACGGCTGGCAAGGTCTGCGACTCTATTTTTCTTCCTATATTCATGGCAGTCGTTTCTATGTGTTTTTTGTTTGTAGCCCCTGTTTTCACTTTTACCAGTGCCTTTCCGTATCCCCAGCTACCCCTCATGGCGATTGGAACGCTTCTGCGTTCCAGCTCGCCGCAGCGCTTCCGAGTCATGGCCGCCACCGTCATTGCGCAGGCGCCGGAGCCTCAGCGCGAGGCTTGGCTCGCGCATGCGCAGATTGACGGGCACCCCGGCGGCCGTGCGGATGCCGCTCGGCTACCTCCCCACAGCGCAGGCGCGAGGTGGGGGGGCGGTACTGTCACAGGCGGGGGATTCGAAAACGGCTGCTAGCTCCTGTCAAAATGGGATCTCCCCAGGCAGTGAGCAGTAGCAGCTCCAGCCCCTCCAGCCTTGGTCTGCCCTGATGAATGCCTCAGAGTGCCTAGTCCTTCTCCCTCAAGGGGAAACATTTTTCTTAAGAAAAAAAAAAAAAATATAATAGATAAAAATAAAATAAGTGTATTTCAAAAAAAAAAAAAAAAAAGAGATGGAAGTAATGTATAAGTATATTTCTTTACTTTAAAAAAAAAAAAAAAAAAAAGGGGGTAAGCAAGATTATATAATCTTTTGCTCTTTTGGCTGGCTCTGGTACATTTTGGCATTTTCAGGTCTTTTGCAGACCGTCCGTCTCTTGACGTTTTGTCCAAAGGTTATGGACAAGTCTCCGCCTTCGTGTGGCCAGCCCTCACGCACATGGTACGTGCAGGTGAGGGGAGGGGTTGAGCTTACGGTGGCAAAGTATTGGCGTCTTAATTTCATGTCTCGCCTTCCCCCTCCCCACATTTTATTTTTTCAGCCTTCTCAGGTCGTGATCCAGAACGACAGAGACCTTGCCAGGCCACAACATTATAACAGCAGGGGAGATGTTCCACATTCCTCTTCCAACTAGAGGAGATGTTACCATTCCTCCTCCAACTAACTAGAGGAGATGTTACCATTCCTCCTCCATCTTGAGGAGATGTTCCCATTCCTCCTCCAACTAGAGGAGATGTTACCATTCCTCCTCCAACTAGAGGAGATGTTCCCATTCCTCCTGCAACTAGAGGAGATGTTCCCATTCCTCCTTCAACTAGAGGAGATGTTACCATTCCTCCTCCATCTAGAGGAGACGTTCCCGTTCCTCCTCCAGTCACCGCACCCACCGCCATGACAGCTGCTCGGATAACAGAGTCTGCTGGACATATGGGACACGAGTTCCTGAGGGTAAGTCTTTATGTGACCGGTGTTATGCCTGGGCAGTTTTGGGAATAAGAGACAGATAACAATGATGTGGAGTCTCTTGTGAAATGTGTGATGCAGCAGTCCCTAAAGAAATGGGATACATCTCACACATTGAGCCAGTTGTATATTCTACCTGGCTCCTTGGCTGAAGTGGCCCAAAGGATCTGGGTCCTTCCCAGCCTTACGCTGCTTCTCCGGATTCCTCGGTTGGCGATTTAGGGGGGGACGAATATGTCGGAAGCCTTGACGTCTCTCGGGTTCCTCCACGAGTCAAAGCGATTATGGAAGCCCTTAAGTACCGTATATACTCGAGTATAAGTCGTTCCGAGTATAAGTCGAGGCCCTAATTTACCACAAAAAAATGGGAAAAACTTATTGACCCGAGTATAAGACGAGGGTGAGAAATGCACAGCTACTGTAAGTGGAAAAGAGGGTCAACAATGCCCATTTGCAGCCTCACTGTGCCCATTTGCATGCCTCACTGTGCCCATTTGCAGCCATAGGTCCCCCGAACTTCAAACTCGGTAGTTAAGTGTTCCTAGATGCCCCCTATCTGCAGCCAAAATTTGGGGTCTCTGAACCCAAAGTGTCCCAAAATGACATTGCTACAGATAGACAGAGTTGACCGAATTTGGGGCCCCGTATCTCGGGGCCACTTAGTGCTAGGAACCCCAAATGTGGTGTGCAAACCCAGTGGAACTAGCACCATAAAATATCCAAAGCTAGGATTTCTAGAACCAAGTGGCCCCGAGATACAGGACCCCAAAAATTGATTCAGAAAATGTCAAGCACTTTTCTGCAGCAGAGAATGACATTTTCCGAACCTATTTTGGGGCCCCATATCTCGGGGCCACTTGTTGCTAGGAACCCCAGCTTTGGATATGTTATGGTACCAGGTCCACTTGGTTTGCACAGCAAATTTGGGGTTCCTAGCACTAAGTGACCCTGAGATACAGGGCTCCAAAGTCGGTTCAGAAAATGTCAAGCACTTTTCTGCAGCAGAGAATGACATTTTCCGAACCGATTTTGGGGCCCCGTATCTCAGGGCCACTTAGAGCTAGGAACTCCAGCTTTGGATATGTTGTGGTACTAGGTCCACTGGGTTTGCACACCAAATTTGGGGTTTCTAGCACCAAGTGGCCCTGAGATACGGGGCCCCAAAGTCGGTTCGGAAAATGAAATTTTTTGCTGCAGAAAAGTGCTTGACTCGAGTATAAGTCGAGGGGGGCACTTTCAGCACAAAAAAAGGTGCTGAAAAATTCGACTTATACTCGAGTATATACGGTAGGTAGATCCTTCCACCCCCAGCTAAGCAAACCAATTCTTTAAGCGCCTGGAGAAAGAACACTCTCTCTCTCTCTGTTTTCTTTACGGAGTTAAAGAATGGGTAGTGGGGCAAGATGGACAAGAGAACTTCTATGTCATTCAAAACCTCCAGATTGTATCCCTTCAAGGTAAAAGAACGAAGTATCTGGAAAACACTCCCCTCATTGATGCAGCATTGTGGCGTCTGGAAAAACAGGTTACTCTACCTTAAAAGATGCTGTGTCCTTTTGGACAGGCTTGAGAGAAATGTATCAAGACCTCAAGAAGGACGTATGAGTATGCCAACATGACTTGTAAACCTGCCCTGGCTCTAGCAGCTATGTCTAGGGCTACGGAAACCAGGACAGAGAACGTGGTTTTGTTCTCAAATGGAGTTTCAGAACACTTAAGTGCAGCGGTTAGGGAGCTGGAGCTGGCATCAATCCGATCCCCCTGTTGGCTTGGACTAAAGGGTCCTCAGTCACGGTTCAACGGGCCTTATGGTTACGCCTTTCCCACGAGAGGCACCGGCTCGGTCTGAAGAGTCCCCAGTACAGAAGGTGCCGAACGCTTGAGAGAAGCTTGCTGTAAAGGCCTGCCGGGGCTTCTGTAAGAATTGGAGCAGAGGGCAAGTGCCCTTCCGAAAAACCCGCTAACAACCAGGCGTCCGGTAGTGGTGAACCGGCTAATTCTTTTAGGTTACGCCCTCCCAGACAGTTCGGGCAGGGGGGGCTTGTCTGCTCCTCTTCCAGGATGCCTGGGTGGCCTCAATCACGACTGGGTCGTCAAAACGGTTGTTCAAGCAACGCATGGTCCTTCACTGTTACTCCTCCACCCAGATTTATTCCACTCTGCTAAGCTCGGTCGGAAGAGAAGAAGCAGACGTTACTGTCCTACATGGACTCACTATGGTCTCAGGGAGCAGTGGTACACGTCCCAAGGGAGGAAAAACTCCAGGGGGTATACCTTCCCCTCTTCGTTATACAGTGCTAAACGATTTATGGCATCTAGTGCTAGATCTAAGTAACATCTAAGTAACAAGTATATAAATTCAGAAGATCCAAATATAGGCTCTGTCGACCATCTGTACGGACAGGCGATTGGCTAATCTCATTTGACTTAAAGATGCTTTCTTCCGTGTTCAGGTGGCGAAGGAGTTTCTCAATACCTCCGGCTCCAAGTTGTCAAGACCATCGACAATTCTTCTACCTCCCTTTCGGGCTGATAACCTCACCCGAGTCTTCGCAAAATTCCTCTGGCCATAATGGCCCACACCAGAAGGAGAGGGGTACGTCTTTATCACTATTCCTATGTCCTCCTGTTGCTATCCTAAGACAAAGTCCAGCTGCTGGTTCACAGGAAACAGTTAATCTCCACCTTGACCAGCTTCGGTTGGCTCCTAAATCTAGGAAAAAGACACCTAGAACCAGTCCAGCGCCAGATGTTATTTGGGACCCGGTTTGCTACAGGCTCCATCTCTCTCCCAGTGGGGGAAGATCACTGTCATCCAGGAGAGAATTTTGTGGTCTCTAATCCCTTCAGGGCTGAGGGCCTTATAGTGCAAGAATCTATCGGCTCGTCGGTTTCCGCGACCTCTATGGTAAAGTGGTCCTTGCGGAAATTATTCCCTTTCCAGTCAGGTTTTCTGCAGTAATAGAAATCAGGAGGCAACAGTCAACCTATGCACATGTCATCAACGATGAGGAGCAGCCTCTTCTGGTGGCTTCAGCGCAAAACCTGTCCAATTGCCACTCTGTTGCCCCACCTTACGTGTCAAGGTCATGTCCGATGCCAGCGGTACCGGTTGGGGAGCCCTCTGCAGATCGGATCTTGCTCAAGGGTACGTGTTCTCTCAACCCGGGCCAGTACATTATGGAATTTCGGCAAGCCTAGTGTGCCCTTCAGTACTTCTCCCATCTCCAGAAGGGAGAATCAGTATTATTAAGAATGGACGACACCTCAGTGCTGTGGTAGATGTACTGGTGTTTGTCTGTTTGTATGTCTTATACTCGACGAAAGAGATTTAAAAAAATAAATAAATAAATAAAATAAATAAATAAAATAAAATAAAAAGTGAAGATGGAAAACAAAATGGCAATCTCCTATGTGAGGAGTCATAGAGGCACTCAAAGCTCCACACTATTCTGGGAGGTCGAGCCCTTCAGGTTTTGGGCCTAGACAACATTTCATCGACCTACTTCCCCAGGGTCCAGAGCGTCCGAGCGAATTTCTTATTGCGCATTCGGTTAAGACATTAACGAGTGGTCTCTTCGCAGGCAGGCATTGAAGTGGATTCTGTCCCTGGGAGTCAATCCTGCAGTGGATCTATTCTCTTCCCAGGTAACTTCAAGCTGGCGAAGTGTTACACTTGGGGTCGTGGCAGCTAGGCCTCCAGAATGGATGCCCTGACAGATCAATTAAGTTTCAAGAGGGCATACACCTTTCCACAGCTCCTACAAATCCTCAGGTCCTTTCGAGACCTCATGCGTAAGCAGTCAAAATGGTGGCAGTAGCCCCTTACTGGCGGAAGCAAACCTTGGTTTCCCCTCTTGTGCGAGCTCAGCTTTCGGGACCCGTTGCATCTCCCTCTCGGGCCTGACTTTCCTGCTCAAGTGGCAGTCCTGCACCCTTGTCCGATTCGGGTGCAGGTCAAGGATGATTTCCACTCTCATGAGCTCTACGGGGATGAGCACGAGTTAGGTCTATAGAAGAAGATGGACCAAATCGGTCAAGTTATCATATTCTTCGGGCAGATCAGGAAGAAATCCAAGGCTCAGGATATCTCCGGCTTTCTTTATTTGTCTGTATCCATCAGCTCTCTAAGAGTCCGAGTCTCAGCTTTGTCGGCCTTCTCCGGTACTTCGTGGACTGTTCACCCCTTTTATCCAGCAGTGATTCCGTAGGGAGTTAAAACTCAGCCCTCAAACTAAACCAAGGTTCCCCAATTGGGATCTTCCTCTTGTCCACAACTCACTGACTAAACTCAGTAAATACGGGGCCTTCCCCGCTTTTCTATTTGGAGACCTTTTGGCTAAAATCACTTTCCTTGTAGCTGTTACCTTGGCCAAGAGGGTCTCGGAGGTCACCCCACTAAATTACAAAGAACCTCTTCTGTCCTTCTTTCCGATCCGGATGGTCCTCATTCCTAGACTTAGCTCAAATACAAAAATTACCTCAAAGTTCCATAAAGACCAAGAGATCATCCTAACAACATTCAGGACCAGGAGTCCGCTGAAGTTCATCCTCTGGACATGGGCAAAATTCTGTCGGTATACCTGCAAGCTGCTTCTTCCCTTTTTAGACACTCAGCCGACCTGCACTTTGGCAGTAACAAACTGAATTGGGCTTCAGCTAGAACTGCGGCCTATATCATCTAGTTCATCCATCAGTCTTTTAGAACTAGGGGCCTGGATCTTCTGGAAGCAGTGATGGCACGTTCCACCAGGGGTATAGCGTCTTCATGGACAGCAGCCCGGCATGTGGCTCCAGACATGATCTACAAAGCGGCCTCGTGGGCCTCTATTAAAACTTTATCGTCACATTACGATATTGAGCCTGCTTTGCTATCTTCTGTGGACGTTGGTTATAATTCCTGTCAGTTGACGGGTCAAATTGAAATTTATTGCTGTTTAGCATGCCCACCCGTGTGGATTGGCTAGTTATTTCCCACACGTAGGCTGCCATGGAGTCTGTCAGGAAAAAGGAAAATTTATTATCAAATACTTACCGTAATTTTCCTTTCCTGATGGACTCCATGGCAGACGGAGTCCCCACCCATCGGTCAAAGAGTAGGCTAGTTACGGAACACAGTCTATTCAGGTGAGCTCAATCTTATAGGGTATGGGGTCCTATAGCATTGGAGAGGAGGCGGGGTAAACCCACATGTAGGCTGCCATGGAGTCCATCAGGAAAGGAAAATTACGGTAAGTATTTGATAATAAATTTTCCTTTATCTCTCTGTCCACACCAACACTACACACGGCCGCTGTGTAAGCAGCCTTATATAGTGTGGGGAGTGGACTTAGTCACCCTGAGCCATGATTGGCCAAAGGCACCCTGCCTCTGGCCAATTATGGCTCTCTTAGCAGAGGGCGCTGTGATTGGTCAAAGCAAGCAGGTCAGGTGCATGCTTTGGCCAATCATCATACAGCAATGCACTGTGATCTCGCAGTGTATTATGGGGCGTTCCGCGGCGCTCGAATTTGCTGCAAATACCCCATAATGTTGGCTCTTTGGCGAACGAGCGAACACCCGATGTTCGAGTCGAACTTATGTTCGACCCAAACATCAAGCTCAACCCTAATCAGCAACAGCTCCTCCATAGCAGGACATGAGGTCCTAGACCCTCTCTCCCTACGTTCTTCCTCTGGGGTTTCCAACTCAGCAAAAGGAAATACTAAACATAATTAACTCTATGATATTAAGAAGTCGGTTATTTATAAATACATACAGTAGATGGCAGCAGTTCCCTGCACTTGAAATACCCAGATTTGTGACAGGTTTACTTGACAGGTCATATACAGAAGTCGTTTTGCAAAGAATTCCAGTCACTGCGCTTCATGTAGGGTTCATTGAACCCAAAATAATATATAGCAGGGAAGTGCATTAGGGGTTTCAGGGGCATTAATGACTGTTTAATCACTATAAGCACAGTAGATCAAATTACTATAAATTACTGTATATAACATGTCTATAGGCCATATCTCTCCCTTTTACGTTTACGATTACTGTATATACCAAGTTTATATATATTGCAGTTCCAGAGACTGTACACTAGATGTCACTACATAGTTAAGGAGACACTGCAATTGACTTGGAACAGGTCACAGGTATTTGCCTTGCTGCAGTTCAATATAGTATTGTAGTAAATGATAATCTAATTGTTTCCGTGTACTTTGGCTTGCAGTAATATCAGTGTTTATATTAAACTACTAGACAACCGCTTAATTTGCTTTTGTATAATCCAGCTATGGAGTCTACATCTCTAAACAACCATGTAGATGCTTACTGCCAACTTCCTCATAGCTATCAAAACATATTTGCACCTGTTCACTACAAACTGTGACGATCATGTTAGGAGACAACAGTCATGACACAGGCCACAGACACTATTTTAACTTTTGTAATTTAACAGCACCTACTGTGCAACCCAGACATTAAAGAAGCAGTAAATATTGTCAATTAAGTGGATTTAGATGTTTATGCATGCTAAGTAATGTGTAAAGCTCTGTACACATGGGCCGAATGCCAGCCAACATCGGCTGGTTCAATCAAAACTAGCCGACATTCGGCCCGTGTGTATGCCAGCAGGTCTGACAGAAGCCAGCCATTTTGCCGGCTTCTGTTGGATGAGCATGCTGTAAAACCAGAAGTCGATTGGCTGAGAGCGCTGATCGGAGTGTTCTGGTGGTGGTGGTGGTGGAGTGGCGTCCCCCTGTCAGAACAAGAGCTCAGCGGGGGGGAGATCACTGTACTAACGGAACAGAAAAAAATGAATAGTGTGTACCAGGCTTTAGTGTAACACTTCCAGTTATTTATTACCTTTATCAAAGATCGCCATATTTCCCCTTACCCAGAGTCAGCATAGCATCTACTTGCTGGACTGAGATGCTGGGTCAGGGATTACACAATTGTATAAATCAACTACTACAATTGCAGTCTGATCACTGGGGAGAGAAGACTGAGGAAATGTTTACTTCTGCCTGCAGCTGACTGATATTATTTCGGCTTAGGTAAGGAAGGGCATGTGACTGGGGTGTAAGCACAGATTTTTAAAAAGACTCTGTCAATTTAGTAAAAAATGCCAATATAAAAGTTAACTGAAAAGAATAAAAGTAAGTAGCACACCTTCTGCTTGTGCTACCGAATGCTTCTCTGATGAGAAATCATCCCCTGACATCTTTGCAGAAACTGACACTTTCCGGAGTGTTGATCTCCTGTGTCCCCTGCTGTGCTCAGTGGTTTCTCCCAACAGCTTCTACATCACTACTGTTTCCTGTAATGATGTAGGACTCAGAAAGAGGAACTACTGGTGCAGCAGGAGACACGGATTATTGGTAAATTTCTGCTTGTAAATGTAGGCATATCTAGACAGAATTCCAGCCAAAACCTTTTTATTTTTCAACTTTGGGAAAAAGAATGAGGTAGATTATTTGGAGTCTCTATGGGAGGAGTGAAACGCATTGGGTGTGTGGCCTGGTTTGAGCCCAGGCTGAGGCTGTCATACACCTTCTTATGGGGTTTTGCAAAGATGTGCGACTTCCAGGACTTTTCCCCTTTTCCACTACATGGCTTGAGCTTGGACGAGCTCTGTCCTTGTCTGCACTTCAATCGGTTGCTACATAAGAGGACCCGGTGGAGCCTTGAGCCGCAACTGTCAATTTAGTTTTGGTCATGGATCATTTTGAGTGTTTTTCTTTTGCATCCTGTCCTGATGACATCTGTCGTTGTGACATTGTTACTATACTGAAAAAAGTGATTTTTTTTTTTTACTGTCTTCCCCACAGCTTAACGTAGTAATAAAGGCTTTTGTATAAATTACTTTAGCACTGTACAATAAAGGATTTCTTCCCAAACTGTCCAGAATAATTTTTTTAAATCATTAAAGCCACAGGTTATAGCTTCTTCTGTGCTACTTCCCTGAACTACTTCCTGGAAGGGCACTCTAATAACTTCAAATAACTTGATCCCCTTCCAAGACTATATATCCCAAAATTCATAAGTACCCCATGTCAACCACTATTAATCACTTGGAGTGCATGTCAATACTGGCAACATCCTGACAAGTCTGTAGTCCATCCTGAGAGTGTGCAAGAGCGGGTGACTCCATAGGATCCTGCAAGGGAATTGAGCAAACTGAAAACCAGGTAGAGCAATTGTGGTATCGGCCGCAGCTGAAAGAAAGGCAAGCTTGAAAAGAAGAAGCCGCTTAAAAGGTAAGTGTTGGACTCAGCAGCAAAAATTGAGTTAGGCTTTGATATCAATTTAAGGTGTTACTAAACCCTGGACCCTGCATTCACTATATCTGGTCTCCCACAGTACACAGAGCATGAAAATGCAATTATTTTAGTAAATACAATCTGCTAAATACCTTTTCTTATCAGCAGTATATAGCAGTCTTGTGACTTCTATCAGTGTCTGGCCGAGCACTGGTTAAAGTTTTTATGAGGAGTTTTCATTCTTCTCTGACTGACCTATGAGGCTGCATGACACCTGACCCTCTGTCTGGAGAGTGCTGATTGACCCTGTGCTGATCACATTCACCTTCCCCCCCAAAAAAACACTCTCATCAATACACACCAAACTGAACATGTGCAGAGTGCGTCCAAGGCTCTGTACTATCAGGAGATGGATTGGGGACAGTGGAAGAAGGGGAGGATCAGAGAAGATCAAACAGCCTTTTTACACAATGTGCATAATTAACCCCTTAGTTCCACAGTGAGTATAACAAGCATGCTCTACTACATGTACAGACTGATTATAGTGTTGTGGATTTAGTAACACTTTAAGTTCTAGCACTGGTGACTTGCCGATGTCTAACTTTATGGAGTTACTGCCTCATGCAGTCAGCTGCACATTGGGAATGCTCTGTTTTTGGGTGTAGTTATCCCCATTGATGTGTGTGGGAACCTGAGTTCACCAGAAAGGTGGACACAGGTCCACTGACAGATGTTTGCAGATATTAAACTCCTTTAGCTGAATGCCACTGCTAATGACCTTTTGTGCTGGCTGTACATGAGCAATTTCAATCAGCTTTTAGTTGCACAAACGAAGGAACCTACCATCTTATACCTCCACTTCCATATAAATATAAACTGTTGGTAGGTTGCCTTCATTTTTAGAACATTGCTGTCTTTAGGGCAGCTTCAATTGGGGTACACATTGAGAAAATTGGAAGAAAAATTCCATACGAGGAGCAATCTTTCGATTTCATATAGTGTGTACACAACTTTGACATCCGATTCAGACTTTCCAAATGAAAATCTCTGAATGGGACAAACTCAGAAATATCATTTGTCAGGGCATTCAGTAGTATCATTGTGGACTCGACAAATTTCATATGGAAAAACCCCAAAAATGTTCTTTTGATTGCCATGCCAACGTTTTGAATGTAATTTAATTTTGGGGTGCAGATGTGCATTACAAAAAGTACATTTTTCCCAAATGAAAACCACATTTACAGTTAGGGGTTCTGGGGAAGAAAAAAATGTCTTCTTTCCAATTGCTTTTATAATTATTGAATTTTCCAGAAAAACTAAATGTCAAGAAAAAAAAAAAATCAACCTCCCTTACCTTTGAGTTTCCTCGTCACTGCATATAAAAACAATTGACTCCCTGGTTATCTCTCGCCTCGACTACTGCAGCTTTCATTGGCTTACATTTACATTGGCTTACATTTACATTGGCTTACATTTACATAGGCTATCCCCTCTTCAGTCCATCATGAATGCTGCTGTCAGACTCATCCACCTTACCAACCGTTCAGTGTCTGCTACTCCTTTCTGCCAATCCCTCCATTGGCTGCCACTCACCCAACAAATTAAATTCAAAATAATAACAATAACTTACAAAGCCATCCACAACCCGGCTCCCAGCTACCTCACTAACCTGGTCTCAAAATACCAACCTAATCATTCTCTTCATTCTTCCCAAGACCTCCTGCTCTCTAGTTCCAATTTGACCGACTATCTTCACTCTGTCCACTTTTAGGTGATCCCTGAAAACTTTTCTCTTCAGAGAGGCCTACCCTGTCCCCGGCTCATCCCCCACAGCTACAGTATTACCCTTTGTACCACTTAAGGCTACCTTTTAGATTGTAAGCTCTAACGAGCAGGGCCCTCTGATTCCTCCCTGTATTGTCTGCCCTCATGTTGTAAAGCACTGCGCAAACTGTTGGCACTAAAGAAATCCTGTATAAAAATAATAATTGTTTATCTAATCCCATTAATGGTTATAAAATGCAAGGAAAGTTCCAAAAATGAATATTTTCAAATAAAACTCTACTAGTGTATGGACATCAAAAGCTGGTCATAGAGGATTTGCATTTTACCGTTCAGCCAAAAAAAAAAGAATGAACATATTCCTCCATCCACATAAGTGAGGTGGATGAAGGAATCCCCTTTGCTGAGAAATTGTATTCTATCAGCTGGACTTTCAGATTTTTATTCATCTACGGCCATTTTTTGAGTGATTTTCTCTTGCTTCCTGTTAGGTCTCAGGGACAGGAAGTAAAGGTAAATCTCCCATATGGGACACAGGTTGAAAAAATACTTTTAGGGGTTTTAATAATTTCCTACTTTAGCCAGATTTAAAAAAAATGAATTACATGCTTTACGTGCATGAAAACGTATGGGAACTAATAAGAAAACCAACATCAGTTTCCATCAGTTTTCATGCGCATCAGTTATGTGCCCTATTCACACCAATGTTGATGTCATGTCAGTTTTTTCCCACGCAGAAAAAATCCACAAGTGATACCAGTGTTTTGATGTGAACAGGGCACATAGTGAACAATTGTTTTTTTTTTTGTGCCCTTGCAGAACGCGAGCAGAAAAACTGACGTCTCTGCACCATGGCGTGAACAAGGTATTAGGGCTAGTTTACACTTGCTTCTAAACATGGCTTCTGACATGCTTTGTTAAAGCTCTCTGAACACCAGTCAAAGCCCCTGTCACTAAATAAAATGATTAGCTTACAGTCCTGTTTACACCTTGCTTTTGCTTGGTGCTTCGATGAGGCTTCCGTGGGGCTTCAAGAGAGCTTTGACATAGACTTCTATGAAGACTTTGAAGGCGCTTTGAAGCACCACTAAAGCTACATTGGGTATCATTTTTGAAGCAAAGCCAAAGCAATGCAAAAGCAAGGTGTAAACAGGACTGTAAGCTAACCATTTTATTTAGTGGCAGGAGCTTTGACTGACGTTCAGAGAGCTTTAACAAAGCCTGTCCGAAGCCATGTTTTGAAGCAAGTGTAAACTAGCCGTTAATGTGTGTTGAAGCCGAAGCAAGTATAACTGAGCCCTTAATCTTTCAGTTTTAACAGTTCTTGGTGTTTTATTTGTACGGTGGGTATCTTCCTGAAGCATAGCCATGCCACATACTGTAAAATGAATTTAACACAGCAATATTTCAGCACTAGGGACTTTTTGTGCATTGGCGCAGTAGGTGGGATGTTCATGTGGTAACAAATCTCTCCTTCATAATGTTTACATAAGCTCAGTTTTCCTTTAGAGTTTCTCGATCCATATTTAGCTTTTATCAAAATGTAATAGACAAAAAAAAAAAAAGGGCTGACGTATATTATTTCTTTTCAGCAGGTCAGGTAAGCACACAAAGACTGAGAGGGGGTTACTAGATCATTGAGGGAGAAGACAAGTCTTGGCCTGCAGGGAGAAGAGAAGGAAAAGCTCCCCCCAACCCACCCACCCACCCATGTCCTGAAAGAATCATATATAGAACACAATATAATACATTAAAAGGGACAGTGGCTCTGCTAATGGCAGGCAACAGGCTAATTAACCCAATCACCCCCCTTCCCCTGGCAACTGCTACAATGTCACCAAGCTGGATGGCATCCCTTAGGCTGAGCAGGGAGTGTCTGTAGAAATACCAGCTTTCTAAATGGCTATTCCCCGAGGTACAAATGCCTGATTAAACAATGTGCGGCAAAGCAAGTTAACTTTAACAGCCCAAAATAGGATCTTTGAAGCAAAAAGAAATCATAAAATAATGCTTGAGTCATTTCTTAGTCATCCGAAATGGAGTTATGCATGTGAATGGCAAAGTACAAAATCAGCTCGCCGCTTGAGCCGGAGCGCTGCAGAAATGTGATAGTGGGACAATGTCAGGAGGGGAGAACTCTTTCTGTGTCCTTTATATGTTGCCACCCATCACTGACCTTCTTTCACAGAACATACATTTTCTGGGGTGTCAGCCTACAGAGGGATTTGGCAACAGCGTATTAACATCTGCTGATCAGAGATACACAGCAAGCGCCACGCGCAGCCTGACACCTCTCTCCCCCCGCTCATGTCGGTGCAGAACCAGGCTCCCTGCCAGGGAAAGCTTTATCCAGGGCCTCCCTGGCTGGCAGGGTGCCCATGCTCTTACACACATACGTATGATCGTAAACTCTAGGGCAGACAAGTGGCAGCTGCAGCACTGCAGGGAAGTGTGCCACCTTCTCCGCTAACGCTGGCACAGCACGCCAATCTCTTGAACATTCTATATCTCCCACCCAGTGGAAAGGCCCCCACCCTTTTTTCTCTACTACAGTCGTTAAAATGATGCAATACACATCCCTTTTGCTTTTGCAGTTATTTGTGTAATGAGTTTGCATGAGCAAATATTACAGCACAATAGCCCAAAACCAGTGTGTAAATAGGCAGCTCCTTTTACCCATGTACGAGAATCATGCATCGAACAAAGCCTTTGTATTTTTCTGCACTAAATTAAATTAAGGGCACGCGGTGGGGGTGTGGGGGGATATGGTAAGTTTAACCCGTTCTTGACAAAATGTTTTTCAAAGATGTAAAGTAGCCCTGCGTGTAAGGCGTCTAGAGAAAACAAAATATAGAACTCGTTGAAAATGGGTAAGGTGTCTAAAAATTATGAGCGGGGAATTGTTGCAGGTTATTTTAACATTGTAAGTCTTCTTTTTTTTAACACAGAAGATTATATAAAATAGGGTAAGGCCCTGTTCACATTTGGCGATTTGTAATCGCCATCAGAATTGCTGGGATTCTGCCCGCGATTTCAACTTGCTATAAAACGCATGAGGTGCGTTTGGATGCCATTCATTCTTAATGGCACCCCATACATGGTGTCATTTTGCCTCGATTGTCGCACAGCAAAATGCAGGTTAAAAAAATGCGCCTGGCACAGTGACAAAATTTGGTACGTAAACTTCATTGGCAGCTTTTGTGGGCAGAGGGAAGCCCATTCAAAATGAATGGTGCATCACCAACAGTCGTTCTCAACTCCTGTCCTCAGGACCCATCAACAGGCCAGGTTTGCAAGATAACTGAAATACATCACAGGCGATATCAGTGATTCAGTATTCTAGTCTGCATCTCCCAAAGGTAATACTTAAAATCTGGCCTGTCAGTGGGTCCTGAGGCATACCTCCCAACATTTTGAGATAGGAATGAGGGACACCTACTAGCAAATGTATGTTGGCATAGGACACACCCCCTGCCACACCCCTTAACCACTTCAGCCCCGGAAGATTTTACCCCCTTCCTGACCAAAGCATTTTTTGCGATTCGGCACTGCGTCGCTTTAACTGACAATTGTGCGGTCGTGCGACATGGCTCCCAAACAAAATTGACATCCTTTTTTTCCCACAAATAGAGCTTTCTTTTGGTGGTATTTGATCGGCTCTGCGATTTTTATTGTTTGCGCTATAAACGAAATAAGAGCGACAATTTTGAAAAAAACGCATTATTTTTTACATTTTGCTATAATAAATATCCCCCAAAAATATATATAAAAAAACATTTTTTTTCCTCAGTTTAGGTCGATCGTATTCTTCTACATATTTTTGGTAAAAAAAAATCGCAATAAGCGTTTATTGATTGGTTTGCGCAAAAGTTATAGCGTTTACTAAATAGGGGATAGTTTTATAGCATTTTTATTAATTTTTTTTTTTTTTACTAGTAATGGCGGCGATCAGCGATTTTTATTGTGACTGCAACGTTATGGCGGGCATGTCGGACATTTTTGACACATTTTTGGGACCATTGTCATTTATACAGCGATCAGTGCGATTAAAAATGCACTGATTACTGTGTAAATGACACTGGCAGTGAAGGGGTTAACCACTAGGGGGCGGGGAGGGGTTAAGTGTGTCCTAGGGGAGTGATTTCTAACTGTAGGGGGATGGGTTAGCAGTGTCATTACTCTGATCACAGCTCTCAATGACAGGGAGCTGTGATCAGTGACACTTGTCACTAGGCAGAACGGGGAGATGCTGTTTACATCAGTTTACGTTCGTCCTCTCCGTGAGGCGGTCGCGGGTATCCCCGCGGCGATTGAGTCCGCGGGACCCGCGACCCGACTCAAGGAGCTCCCGGCCGGCGCGCGCGCGCAATGGCACGGCGGGGAGTTCAAATGGACGTACAGGTACGCCCATTTGCCCAGCCATGCCATTCTGCCGACATACATCCGTGTGCGCCGGTCGGGAACCGGTTAAAGGAGAATTAACCAAAAAAAAGGTTAATTAAATCCACAAGAGACTTTTTTTACCACTACTATTCCTTTATATTGGCTTTTAAAATTTACAAATGCAGCAATTTATAATTTGGATAAAAGTTTTAGCACTGGGAAACACTTTTTGAAAGATAAAAAGTGCATTTTATATACAACTATATAGATCAGACCAAAATGAGGGACACATGAGGGGGAAAGAGGGACAGAGGGACATTGTTCCAAATCAGGGACAGTCCCTTGAAATCAGGAACAGTTGAGAACCACTGATCTACAATAACGCGTGAAAAACATGATGCGGCAGCATCACTCAGGTGTGAACGGGGCCTTACAGACACTGGCAGATGCCATTTTACAAATCACTGATCGGACCTATGCTGCATCCACCTAGGCAAATATGATGGAGGAAAAACCCCCAAACCCATACTTTTCTTTTTTTTTTATTGGAAAAAAATAACTTTATTGAGATGCAAACATGTTAAACATAGGTACAATCAACATATTTTACTAAATAATATAAGGCTTGCAATAGATAAAACGATTTTACAATATCTGTATTCTTAAATTTCTCTCACACATAAGTGCGGGTCGATTAGGTACATGTTTCGCCGTCCTCCAGCCATCTATCCCATACCCTGGAATATTTTTGTGTACATCCTTTGTGAGTATATATCATCTTCCTATATGAAAGGGTATAATTTATTTCTTTCTTCCATCTTTGGACTGTAGGGGGTAATGCCTGCATCCATACCTTGGCAACAACTTTTCGTGCTATAAATAAGGTCTCATATATGAATAGTATTTGTCTACTTCCATGTCAGTCAGTAGGCCCAATAGGCATAGCTTTGGGTCAAGTACCACAGGAGAGCCCATATTGTCATGGAGAAAACGGACCAACTGCATCCAACAGGTCTGTATGTTCGGGCAACTCCACATCAAATGGTAAAATGAACCGGGGGCCATTGTGCACAGGGGACACAGTGGACTTCTCGTGAGTTGGAGTTTGGCTAACCTCAGTGGTGTTAGATATGCGCAATGTACAGTTGTGTCAATCTGTCTGAGATTTTAGGGGACGCTGGCTTGACTCCTAATATTTCCTCCCAGTCTGAGTCACCTATGGGTCCCACATCTTGTTCCCAAGCAATCTTAGCTGTTTGGATAACTGCGTTTTCCCTTTGAGGTCTGAGTAAATAATATAGATTGAATATGAGCTTAGTCGGATCTGACCCAAAAATGATATTATATCCGCTTCAATACCAGGCCAATTCTGACACTTTGCTCCTACATGTAAAAATCATCATTTTTTTGCTAGAAAATTACATAGATTACATTATATATGTTTTTTTAGCAAAGACCCTAGAGAATACAATGGCGGTTGTTGCAACTTTTTATCTCACACAGTATTTGCGCAGGAATTTTTCGAATGCATTTTTTTGGGGAAAAAAACTGTTTTGTGTTTAAAAAAAAAAAAAAACAGTAAAGTTAGCCCAATGTTTTTGCTTTTTGTGAAAGATGAAGTTACGCCGAGTAAATAGATACCTAACATGTCACGCTTCAAAATTGCACACGGTCGTGGAATGGCGCCAATGTTCGGTACTTAAAAACCCCCATAGGCGACGCTTGAAATTTTTTTACTGGTTACATGTTTTGAGTTACAGAGGAGGTCTAGGGACAAAATTATTGCTCTCGCTCCAACGTTCGCGGCGATACCTCACATGTATGGTTTGAACACCGTTTTCATATGTGGGCGGGACTTACGTATGCATTCGCTTCTGCGTGCGAGCACACGGGGACAGCGGCGCTTTAAAAAAAAAATTTTTTTATTGTTAATTTTATTTTATTTTTTTTATTTTGACACTTTTTTGAAAAAAAAAAATTGATCACTTTTATTCCTATTACAAGGAATGTAAACATCCCTTGTAATAGCAATATGACATGTCAGGTGCTCTTAATAGTGAGATATGGGGTCACTAGGCTGGGAAGCCTGAAATAAAAAAAATAAATAAAACGATCGCGGCGCCGTTTTTTTGAATGGAGAGGCCGGGCGTGACGTCATAACATCGCGCCCGGCCTCCGACGATCATAGAGACTCCGGGGACCATCTGGTCCGCCGGAAATCTCTATGATCTACATCCGGCGCCGGCGGATCCACTCTCCGCCTCACTGAACGTAACGGTGAGTCGGAGCAAGCACCGGAGGGCGGCGGGAGGGCGGGGGACGTCCCCTCTCGCCTCCCATAGGAACGATTAAGCGGCGGAACGGCCGCTATGATCGTTCCTATGGTGTAGAGATTCGCCGGCTGAAACCGGCAATATCTGAATGATGTCTGTAACTACAGGCATCATTCAGATATACCCGCTCAAAGCCCAGGACGTCATAAGTGGTTAAGGACTGGGGGTATCAAGTGTGATGGCAACACTAAGAAACTGCGTTCGGATTGCTTGTCTGAGTTGCAGGTATCTGAACAGTAAGTGATTCGGAAGTGAGAATTCCCCTTTAAGTGTTTGGCAATTTTTTGGCCCAGCCTCTGTCAGGACTTGGGATAAGTATAGTATACCATACGATGCCCATATCTTCGGATCTGGTACAGTACTCAACTCAGGTAAGTGGTTGTTAAACCATAGTGAGGCGTGAGAGTGGATCTGTGACTGATTTTGCTTTTTTAGTGCGATTTTCCATACCCTCTGGTGATGTGAGAGCATCCCTGTATTATATCGGGGAGATTTGTTACTGTATTGTCCCTTTCGGAGAATGGTTTGGATAGGGGTGTACAGTGGGTTTCCTGGTTTATCGCATACTAAAGTTCTATAGCGTTGAGCCTCTGTGATATTACAGTATTACAGGTGTGAAAGTTGTGACGCTAGATAGTAATCTTGGATATCTGGAAGGGAGCACCCTCCTCCCATCATGGGGTTTTTAAGAATATGCCACGCTAACTTGTGTCTACCCTGCCCCCACACAAATGAGTTCAGGATAGCTTCCATTTGTTTAAAGATTTTAAGAGGGATATATAGGGGGGTGTGCCAAACCATGTATAGGATTTGAGGTAGTATAATCATTTTGATTATATTAATTCTTCCCATCACTCCTAGGGGTAGCCTTGACCAGGTCTGAGTTTTGCATTTGAGAACTGCAAATAAGGGCTCTATATTAGGTAAAATATAGTCTCTAAGGTTTCTGGTGACCATCACTCCTGTGTATTTAATCACTGCCTGTTATGTTCGGGCTTGATCTAATGGCTATAGCCAAGGGTTCTGCTGCAAGGGCATAAAGTAGAGGTGATAGGGGGCACCTTGTCTAGTGCCCCTCTCCAGAGAAATTTGGTCTGATAGCCACCCATTAACGAACACTCGCGCTTTAGGCTTTTGGTATAGGAGCTGTACCCATTTAATAAAGTTTGGTCCAAATCCATAACAGCGTAGGCATTCCCACAGATACAGCCATTCGACAGAGTTGAATGTTTTGGCCGTATCTAGGGCCACCACTACCCTGGTTCCTGCATTGTCATGTTGGGCCTGGTTGTTCATATATAATCTCCTAATGTTCATTGCTGTGTTTTTCCCCGGCATAAACCCGGTCTGGTCTGAGAGGCTAAAATTTTAGCTAGAATTTTAATATCCACTGGTAGCAGGGATATAGGATGATATGATTCTGGGTAGTGGGGGTCCTTGCCAGGTTTGGAGAGAACTATGATTTGAGCTCCCTGCATAGAAGTGGTAAGTATTCCTAATTCAAATATAGAGTGGTATAAGGTCTTAAGTTTAGAGGTGAGTGTTTCTGAGTATGTGGTATAAAATTCCAAAGGCAAGCCATCTAGTCCCGGTGCCTTAGATTTGGCTAGTTGGGAAAGTACTGTTGAGATATCCTGAGTGGTTATAGGGGTGTCTAGCATTTTAACTTGTTCAGGGTTCAGATGTGGGAATTGTAAAGTGTGCAGGTATGTTTGAATTTCTTGTGGAGTGTGATTGCTTTGTGACCTATATAGATCCCCATAGAAGTTTTAAAACTTTTCTGCTACTGGGGGGGAGGTCAGTGATAAATGTTCCGTCTGGTTCAGCAAGTGAGACTACTACTGGTGGTTATACGTCAAGGTGGGCAAGATATGCTAGCAGCTTCCCTGCTTTCTCCCCATGTTCACAAATTCATGCTTTACAAAAAAAATAGGCGTTGTCTGGCTTTTTACATATATAACTTAGAGACCGTGCGTAATTATGTAATTAAACATATGTAATTAAAAGTGCATCCCAAAACCATAACTTGCATTCAATATAACAGTACGAGCCTAAACTTTGGCCCCTTAGATGGGCAACATCCCTCCCATCTCTACACCTCCCCAACTTGGTGAGAGCATAGCGTACCCAAAAACAAACATAACAGTCGTCCAGCAGATTATTCAGCAGATAGTGAGCTCTATTTCTAGGGGGTGATTTTTCACTGCACAGTGCATGGTAAGTTAGTGGGGGGTTTGAAAGATTGAAAGTAAACATAGTTTATTTGAGCAACCCGTGTTATGTTATAGAACACAGTATATGTGTGCCCCTTACGTGCACTCCCCCCAACCCAAGCTAGGTCTGCTGCCGCATTGCATCCCTGATTCCATGGCCAAACAGGGAAAGATACGGCACCGTGTGTCAGATAGAGGGTAGGGGGGGAGACCCCAGGGGATATGAGCTTGCAGGGGGATGCATCAAATGTACTTACTGAGGCTGTTTGTTAACTAGGCTAGTCGTTCCCGTCAGTCTATCCAGGCCGCAGCTGAGGCTGGGTCCTCAAAGAATTGTACCCGGGCCATTTTCCTCCACTCTGAGTCTGGCTGGAAATAGCATGGCCTCCTTGAGGTGCAATACCCAGAGGCAACGTTTAGCATCCTGGAACTGAGATATTTTGCTTTGCACTTCATTTGAAAAGTCAGGAAATACAGCCACATGGCCGGTGCCCACTTGTATATTTCCTTTTTCTCTGGTGAGTCTTATAATTTTGTCCCGGTCTCTAAAGTTCAAGAATTAAGCAATAAAAGTTCAGGGGGGTGCTCCTGCTGGTGGGGGTTTCGCTGGTATACATAACCGAGAATGCCATAAGTTGTTATGAGGAGGTTCTCTAGGCACTCGGCCGGGTCTTTACCTTCCGTACTTTCTAGCAATCCTATAAATCGGAGATTGCATCGGCGTATTCTATTCTCCATGTCATCCTGGTGTGAGTGGAGCTGTTGAATCTGTCTTTGCACGTCTTCAGTGTTATGCTGCAAGGGGTGTAAAATATCCTCTGCTGTGCTAATACGGGTTTCCGCCTCAGTAACCCTGTCCTTTAGTTTGGAAAGGTCCTGTCACAGGAGTGAGATATCTATCTTCACTTTATCAATTTTGGCCGTAAGTGTGCCTTGAAGCGTGGCTATGGTGTCCAGCACTTTAGCTGTGTTTGCTGCATGGCGGTCTATGTCTGGACGCGCGTCAGCGCCATCTTTGGCCTGCATGTCTTTTTCTTAGCGGCGATATTTTGCTAACTTGTCCACCATTTCTGTCACCTTTTTTGGTTGTGACATAGTGTCCCTTCCTCCCGGTATCTGTAGGCAGCTTTGTGGGTGAATATGTACCCGGAATTGTAGTCAGGATGTTAGGTATGAGAAACGGCAAGAGCAGCTCCCGCTAACCACGTCCTACTCCATCGCTCTCCAGGCCACGCCCCCCTTACTTACTTTTTCTGGGGTCCAGCCTAAAAGGGAAGAGGTCCAGATCCTAGGGGGCACGGGACTCAAGAGAAGACGGGACATGTGTGAGGGCTTGCTGGGACTTGTGATCCACTATAGAACGCTGATTCATCGGGACACCCCACGGACATGGACTTCTCCGTTCAAGTCTTCCCAAGTATGGACTACTCCCAAAACTACTTTACCTGTTTAGGTAACCTGGGGCAGCCACAACTAAGTGTAGTTAGAATGAAGAAGCTATTGCATGTTATACATGTTCTAGTGAACTTTCAGTAAAAAGTTGTTTCAACTGCTTTGAGCCTGGTCTGAAGTTATTCAAAGTGGTGCATTTTGGGTCTTGGTGTATTCCTATAAACCTGGGTCTGTTAAAGCAATATGGGGTAGGTGTAACACCACTACACAAGGTTAACCTACAAGGCTGTGAAGAGGAGGTGGTTGCCATGGGTAACCAAAAGGAAGAACAGCTACAGCAACCAGTAGTTTGGTATGGTACCTGGTTAGGTGACAGGTTCCCCAGTAATGAGGGGGTTGGTACTCTGACTCCCTCCCTAGCCGGTCATCAGGAGCAGACTAGCATTACAGAGAACTAAGGCCTGATCACTAGGTACAAGAAGGAAAGGTTTAATCAGCACACATGGGGCCTGCTACTGTATGTGCTCAACGGGACTCCATTTACTGGGCTGGTGGAGTGGGCTATGGCTCTGCATGCCCCTTCGAATGCAACACACATGAGTACAAGTGTGTAGTTACATGGGACAAAACACCTTATGGAGGAACCCCGCATATTTACTGCACATACGTGGCTCATCTCTGAGTCGGAGGACTGCCTTAATGTGTGATTCTTCACATGACTGCAGCCTCCGCCTGGTCCCAGGCATTGGTGAGCATGTCTTAAAGTGAGATGTTACCCCACATGCATGGGCGCAGACAGATCCCGTCCACACACAGAGGAGGCAGGGTTGTGCCACAGTATGCAGAACTACTGACTCTGCAAACATTTTAATCTCCTTGCAATGCAGCCATAGAGTGCAGAAAATATGTGTATTATGTTACAAATCTTTTGGCAGGCAAAATATTTCTGACACATTTGTGCTTCTAAAAAATCCTCTTTTTTTAAAGTCGCTTGTGTACTGTTACAATTGTACTTTTCAAGAGCTAAAATAAAATGTATTATATAGAAATAGTCACTTAGGCCTCATTCATAGAGGCGTACTGATTTGTACACCTGTGCGAAGGGCCGTCTTCAGACCCATGGGATGCACAGGTGTTCCATGCAGGCAGCCTGTCCAAATATTTTATATCCCAGCCAGTTGCGTGCACCTGCATGGATCATCAAGGGCATCCGATGTATACATTGGTGTGGGTCTGATGCATGGATCAGAACGCAGTCTGTCACGACTCACATGGCTGTACACTCCATGATGTGCTTGATGATCCGTGCAGTGGCTGCCTGCATGGGGCTGCACCTATGCATCGCACACGAGTGTATGGATCAGTACACCTGTGTGAACGAGGCCTAAAACTTGTATTCTTTTTCTGTATAGATTTATTATAAAAAAGCAAAAAACGTTATACATTATCGGATGCTATAACATACGTGGGCTTTAGGTTGTAGGCGGGTGCCTACTGTGTAAGTGTGCTGTTAGAAAGATTTAGCTTCCCAGGCTAGGGAAGGGTTAAACTTTGGGTCTGTTGGCTTCCTGGGCTTTTTCGATTCTGCCCCCCCCCCCACCCTGGTCTACATATAAATAGGTGGAAGGCCAGGCTCGGGGAGCGGGACCGCGTGGGAAGCAAGAAGGTCTGGATCATAAGGGAAAATGTAGCGCCAAGCAATGTCCGTATTCCACCCTAAAAGGATTCTCCATTAATGGTCTTTTCCCGTCTTGGACTTACAACTGTACAGGTAGCCATAGCATAGTTAGTGAGGAGAACTGAGTATGCATTGTGGCCTGTAAAAGTTGCATGGCTTCCACACGGGTGTATGCTGTAATACGTGTGAACGAGACCTAGGAAACAGTGCATTATGCCAGATGTGAATGGGCCCTAAGTGATTTGACAGTTTCTATTAATGTTCAATAGCATGTGCCAATCCACCCATGTGCCAATGTTCTGTAGTGCAACCCCTGGAGGAGCCGCCTAAGTTTGTTTGTTGCGTACTCTGCCTGTCGACCCAATAACAGTCTCAGCCCCCTCTGGTACACCTGGAAATAGTGTAAGTAAAAGGACCAATGAGAAACACACACGTTATGATAAAACAAAAATTGTCTTTCCTGCAATATTTCTGTGGAAAAGAGTAACAGACAGTAACAATAAATTGTATATTCAAGTAGAGTTAAACCTTGGATTGCGAGCAAAATTTGTTCCAGAATACTGCTTGTAATCCAAAGCACTTGTATATCAAAGTGAGTTTCCCCATAAGAAATAATGAAAACTCAAATGATTCTTTCCATAACCATTTATTTAAAAAACCTTAAATTTATAGTCCCTATAAAAAGATCAAAGCAATGTGATAGGTTGTGTAACCATAAAATGTCCATCCACAAATGGAAGCTTCCACAAGGGGATTAGAAGCAAAATCCAGCATGAGCTACAGAGTATAAAAGAAAAGAGAGGTGCCTCTAAGTTTAGCAATATGTTGCTAAATGTTGTACCTTCATCAAATGTAACCATATTGCTACACTTAGAGGCGCCTCTCTTCTCTTTTATACTCAGTTGTGTCATGACGCTACTTGTATATCAAGAGATCGCTTGTATATCAAGTCAAAATTTATTAAAAAATGTTGCTTGTCTTGCAAAACACCTTCAAACCAAGTTACTCTAAAACCAAGGTTTTACTGTAATGGAATTGGAAAGCAAAAACTGAGATTAAGAGCAATATAGCTCAATACTATATTCAGGCTGCTTTCAGGGGATGCAAAACCTGAGAATAACCCCAAGAGCAGAGGCAAACACTTCAATAACAATAAATCACAATATGGCAATCTGTTTCAGATTGATTACCTCTACTCAGATTGGCTCTATGAGTCCAGGCAGGAGGAGGGTAGAGGCATGACCCTCTCTTATGTCAGACATCTCTCTTCTTTCCCCTGACATCACAGGCCCAACTACAAACACTATACTCAAATCAACAGCTTCCAAGGCAAAATATCCTGCACGCCCACTTCATATACAGAGCCCTGGACATGTGTGTGCATGGCCATAGGGCACTAGTAAATTCAGTTACTTGGAAGAAGAATGAGGCCTTGGATCTTCAGCTAGCCACTTTTGTTGGGGCACTTAACCTCCTGAATGGCAGAGCAAAGCAATACAACTGGCCCGGATTATCAAGCAAAGAATGCAGGATTTTCCTCAGCAAGGTGAATAAGGACAATGGTGTCTGTATACAGCGTCTCTGTATCTGGACGGCCTGGTGTCCTGTGGCACTACAGGTGTCAGCAAGGTAACTAAGAGCAACGATGTCTGTATACAGTGTTCATAAAGCCGGATGGGTAAAGTGAAGCAACTCTGTGTGCAGTGTTCTTGTTTCCTGCAAATGGGCAACTGCCCTTTCACCAAATCCTGCGGGCATGGCCAAAACCAATGTCCTGGAACAGGCTGAGACTTCTAGTGACCCGACTAGTCACCTTGCACTGGAATGCTTCACACCGACGGTGCAGGTATGTTTGGATGTGCACCTGGAATCCCACTCTCTCAGGCTGGGTTTCCCGACCGGCTGTAGAAACCTGGCACATCGCGCCGGACTGACCCGGGAGGCAGCACCTCTCCTCTGGGTCCAGTCCCTTCTCCTGCTTCGTGGTGACTGAATTCCCTCAGGAAATCAAGATGGAGTCCTTTCTTTTCTTTAATCATGAGGGCAGCTGGTCTGTGCAGTTCTGTGTCCATAGAGAGCTATGGGGCCATTTTAGATGGGGACTACATGTTCCAGAATCCTTTGCAGCTGCTGTTATTCCTTCTCATTGGTTGGCTCCCTCTCCTCTCACCAATAGGAACGCAGGGGAGGATGCAGAGTGAGCAACTCTGTGTGTCTGTGTGAGTCAGTGAGAAGAAAAAGAAGGGGGGGGGGGATCCCCCCGCAAACACCGACAGTCCTCTCCCGCAGGAGACTATGCACTCGCGGCAGCCAGCTTCACAAGGCTGCAGGAAAAACAGGGCACTCATTACAGTTCTAATTTAAAACTTGTTATAGAACGTACACCATTACAACTGTGGTGTAAATACTGCAGTGAGTAGGGGCGGACGGAAAAGAGCAGCACTTCAGAAGGGAGAGGAGAGGTGGTTGTGTATGGACATACAGTGATGAGCGGCACTGCTGGAGTGAGAGGAGAGGTGAATGTGTATTGATTGATGGCAATGAGCGGCACTGCATGAGGGAAAAGAGAGGTAGATATATACGGATGAACGGTGACGAGCGGCACTACATGAGGGTGAGGAAAGGTGGATGTGTATAGACAGACGGCGATAAGCGGCACTGCAGGAGGGGTGGATGTGTATGGGGAAATGGCAATGAGCGACGCTGCAGGAGGGAGAGAAGTGGATGCATATGGACAGACAGCGATGAGTGGTGCTGCAGGAGGGAGAGCAGAGGTGGATGTGTATGGCGGACAGCAATGAGCAGCACTGCAGGAGGGAGAGGAGAGGTGTATGTGTATGAATGGATGGTGATGAACAGTGGTGCAGGAGGGAGAGGAGGGGTAAATGTGTACTGACGGATGGCGACGAGCGATGCTGCAGGAGGGAGAGGAGAGGTGGATGTATATGGACAGACAGCGATGAGTGGTGCTGCAGGAAGGAGAGGAGAGGTGGATGTGTATTGATGGACAGCAATGAGCAGCACTGCAGGAGGAAGATGAGAGGTGGATGTGTATGGACAGACGGCGACGAGTGGCGCTGCAGGAGGTAGAGGAGAGGTGGATGTGTATGGATATATGGCGACAAGCGGCACTGCAGGAGGAAGAAGAGAGGTGGATGTGTGTGGATGGACGGTGATAAGCGGCACTGGAGGAGGGAGACGAGAGGTGGATGTGTGTGGATGGATGGCGATAAGCGACACTGCAGGAGGGAGAGGAGAGGTGGATGTGTATGGAAGGATGGCGACGAGCGGCGCTGCAGGAGGGAGGGGAGAGTCGGATGTGTTTGGATAGATGGCGACGAGCGACACTGCAGGAGGGAGAGGAGAGGTGGATGTGTATGGACAGATGGCGACTAACGGCGGTGAAGGAGGTAGAGGAGAGGTGGATGTGTATGGATAGACGGCGACAAGCGGCACTGCAGGAGGGAGAGGAAAGATGGATGTGTATGGATAGACAGCGACAAGCGGCACTGCAGGAGTGTCACAGATCAGCTGCAAAGCTGATCTGTGTCTCACCTTTACTGCTGTAGGCCAGCTGGCACCTGTTGTTCCACTAGCTTGTGTTTAGCTCTGCTGCACTCTGCAGCTTCACCTGTTGCTTAATATATGATTCCTTCCTGCTACTTCCTGTCCAGCCCCTCATGTGCTTCTCTATTTAAATCCCTCTCAGACCAGTTCTGGTTGCTTGAGCAACATTTGTTTCTGAGCTCCCTTCGTGTAACCTGCTTTATCCAGACCTCTCGTGAACTGATCTCTTGTGTACTGACTCCTACTGAAGAAGCATCAACCTCCAAAGAAAAGGGTTTTGTAATGTCCGGACGTAGGAGAATTGGGGAGGAGAGGAAGGCTGCCTTGAGTTTGAGGAAAGCATCAATGGCTTCAGAGGACCAGAGCCAGGCATTGACACCCTTGCGGGTGAGAGATGTAATAGGGGCCAGCAAGGTGGAGTAGTTACGAATTAATTGGCGATAGTAATTGGTGAAGCCCAAAAAGCGTTGGGTGACTTTAAGACCAGAGGCCACTCAGAGATGGCCCGAAGTTTGGCTGGGTCCATGAGGAGGCCCTGTGACGAGATTATGTAGCCCAGAAATGGAACTTGTGTTTGTTCAAATAGACATTTCTCCAATTTTGCCTATAGACAATTGTCCCGTAGACGCTGTAGCACAGCTTTCACATGAAGACGATGGGTAAGTAAGTCTGGTGAGAAAATAAGAATATCATCCAGATATACAATAACACAGACCTACAGAAGGTCGTGGAAGATCTCATTAACCAAATTTTGGAAGACCGCTGGGGCATTACATAAGCCAAAGGGCATCACAAGATATTCATAACGTCCGTCCCTGGTGTTAAAGGAGGTCATCCATTCGTCTCCTTCCCAGATTCTTATTAAATTGTAGGCCCCACTAAGATCCAGTTTGGTAAAAACACGAGAAGCTCGCAGTCTGTCAAAGAGTTCTGAAATTTAAGGAAGAGGGTATTGGTTTTTCATGGTGATGGCGTTAAGGCCCCTGTAGTCGATGCATGGACGGAGTGAACCATCTTTTTCGCTACAAAGATAAACACGGCTCCGGCAGGTGAGTTTGATTTCCTGATGAAACCCTTTTGCAGGTTTTCCCAAATATATTCAGACATGGCTTGTGTCTCGGGGATAGATAGAGGGTAGACTCGGCCTCAGGGAGGAGAGGTCCCAGGTAACAGATCAATGGAGTAGTCATAGCCTCTGCGAGGAGGAAGGCGATCAGCGGACTTTTTGCAGAAAACATCTCGGAAAGACTGATATTGGGAAGGCAACATGGGAGTTGTGGAGGTCTCAGCCAGAAGAGTGTAAGGAAGAGATAGCACCTTGGAAATACATTGTTGCTGACACAGAGGAACCCAAGCCAATACTTGACCAGAATTCCAGTCAAGATGCGGGGAGTGTTTCTGCAACCATGGAAGGCCCAGGAGGAGCAGAGGAGAGGTGGATGTCTATGGAAGGACGGTGACGAGCGGTGCTGCATGAGGGAGAGGAGAGGTGGATGTGTATGGAAGCACGGCGACGAGCAGAGCTACAGGAGGGAGAGGAGAGGTACATGTATATGGACGGATGGCAACAAGCGGTGCTGCAGGAGGGAAAAGAGAGTTGGATGTGTATGGAAGAAGGGCGGAGCTGCAGGAGGGAGAGGAGAGGTGGATGTGTATGGAAGGACAGCGACAAGCAGCACTGCAGGAGGGAGAAAAGAGGTGGATGTGTGTGGATGGACGGCGATAAGCAGCACTGCAGGAGGGAAAAGAAAGGTGGATGTGTGTGGATGGACGGTGATAAGCGGCACTGCAGGAGGGAGAAGAGAGGTGGATGTGTATGGATAGACGGCGATAAGGGGCACTGCAGGAGGGAAAAGAGAGGTGGATGCGTATGGAAGGACGGTGACGAGCGGCGCTGCAGGAGGGAGAGGAGAGGTGGATGTGTATGGACAGATGGGAACGAGCGGCGCTGCAGGAGGGAGAGGAGAGGTGGGTGTGTGTGGACGGGTGGTGACAAGCGGAGCTGCAGGGGAGAGAGGAGAGGTGGATGTGTATGAAAGAACAGCAACAAGCGGCGCTGCAGGAGGGAGAGGAGAGGTGGATGCGTATGTAAGGAGGGCAACAAGCGGCGCTGCAGGAGGGAGAGGAAATGTGGATGTGTATGGATAGACGGCAACTATCAGCACTGCAGGAGGGAGAAGTGAGGTGGATGTGTGTGGGTGGACGGCCATAAGCGGCATTGCAGGAGGGAGAGGAGAGGTGGATGTGTACAGAAGGATGGTGACGAGCGGCGCTGCAGGAGGGAGTGGAGAGGTGGATGTGTATGGATGGACGGCGACGAGCAGCGCTGCAGGAGGGAGAGAAGAGGTGGATGTGTATGGAAGGACGGTGACGAGCAGCGCTGCAGGAGGGAGAGGAGAGGTGGATGTGTATGGACGGATGGCAACAAGCGGTGCTGCAGGAGGGAGAAGAGAGCTGGATGTGTATGGATGGATGGCGATAAGTGGCGCTGCAGGAGGGAGAGGAGAGGTGGATGTGTATGGACAGAGGGTGACGAGCAGAGCTGTAGGAGGGAGAGGAGAGGTGGATGTGTATGGAAGGACGGTGGCAAGCGCCGCTGCAGGAGGGAGAGGAGAGGTGGATGTGTATGGAAGGAGGGGCTCCACTGGGGACACCATATGTAAGGAGGGGCTCCGCTGGGGACACCAGATGTAAGGAGGAGCTCTGCTGGGGACACAGATGTAAGGAGGGGGTCCGCTGGGGAACCTGATGTAAGGAGGGGCTCCGCTAGGGACACCTGATGTAAGGAGGTGCCCCCCTGGGGACACCTGATGTATGGAGGGGCTCCGCTGGGGACACATGATGTATGGAGGAGCTCTGCTGGGGACACCAGATGTAAGGAGGGGCTCCGCTGGGGACACCAGATGTAAGGAGGGGCTCTGCTGGGGACACCTGATGTAAGGAGGGGCTCCGCTGGGGACACCAGATGTATAGAGGGGCTCCGCTGGGGACACCACATGTTAGGAGGGGCTCCCCTGGGGATACCTGATGTAAGGAGGGGCTCCGTTGGAAACACCTGATGTATGGAGGGGCTCCGCTGGGGACACAGATGTAAGGAGGAACTCCGTTGGGGACACCTGATGTATGGAGGGGCTCCCCTGCGGACACCTGATGTATGGAGGGGCTCCCCTGCGGACACCAGATGTAAGGAGGGGCTACGCTGGGGACCCCAGATGTAAGGAGGGGCTCCACTGGGGACACCTGATGTAAGGAGGGGGCTCTGCTGGGGACACCTGATGTAAGGAGGGGCTCCGCTGGGGACACATGATGTATGGAGGAGCTCTGCTGGGGACACCAGATGTAAGGAGGGGCTCCACTGGGGACACCTAATGTATGGAGGGGCTCCACTGGGGACACCAGATGTAAGGAGGGTCTCTGCTGAGGACATCAGATGTAAGGAGGGGCTCTGCTGGGGACACCTGATGTATGGAGGAGCTCCGCTGGGGACACAGATGTAAGGAGGGGCTCCGCTGGGGACACCTGATGTATGGAGGGGCTCTGCTGGGGACACCAGATGTATGAAGGGGCTCCGCTGGGGACACCTGATGTAAGGAGGGGCTCGACTGGGGACACATGATGCATGGAGGGGCTCCGCTGGGGACACCAGATGTAAGGAGGGGCTCCATTGGGGACACCTGATGTAAGGAGGGGCTCCGCTGGGGACACCTGATGTAAGGAGGGGCTCCGCTGGGGACACCAGATGTAAGGAGGGGCTCCTCTGCCAGGGACACAGATCTGTAAGAAGGATCTCTGCTTCTGGGGGCACCTGATGTAAGGACGGACTCTGTTGGGGGCTCCTGATGTAAGGACGGACTCTGCTGGGGGCACCTGATGTAAGGACGGATTATGCTGGGGGCACCTGATGTAAGGACAGACTCTGCTGGGGGCACCTGATGCAAGGATGTACTCTGCTGGGGGCACCTGATGGCATCTTGTTACGGTGGCAGGCAAGGTGGGAGGTGACACGCTCAGGGGTCCCACTGATTATGCATTATGGTGAGTTGAATGATTTCATTCTATATTACAATGTAATAAAAGCAATAATGCGCTTCAATCATCCTGACACCACAACAACCATGGTGCTGGGATGATTGAAGCACTAACACCAGGTGTTTGGAGTATCTTTATCTGCTGATTTATTAACTCTGGAATACACATTTCTATTGTGGTGTAGGATCTGGGCCTGCTGTCCTTCCATCCCTCTTTCCTTCCTTCTCCCTCCTTCTTCTTTTTCTCTCCCTCCCTCCCTCCCTCTTTTCCCCTTACTTTCTCCATCTCTCATTCATCTCAGACTCTAACCACACCCCCATTTGAACCACGCCCATATAAGCCATGCCCACTATTTCACGTAAACCACGCCCATTTTTCTGCTGAGCGCGCCGCAGTTTTCTTTTTTTGATATGTCACGCCTACAAATGCATGTCCCGCCCCCTAATTATAAGACTCCGCCTACAGCCAAAAAAAGTGTCCCTATACATTTTTTTATAATGTTGGCAACTATGGGAGGAGGTGGATGTGTATGGAAGGACGGCGACGAGCAGGGCTGCAGGAGGGAGAGGAGAGGTCGATGTGTATGGAAGGACAGTGATGAGCAGGGCTGCAGGAGGGAGAGGAGAGGTGGATGTGTATAGACGGATGGCGACGAGCGGGGCTGCAGGAGCGAGAGGAGAGGTGGATGTGTATGGACGGATGGCGACGAGCGGGGCTGCAGGAGGGAGAGAAGAGATGGATGTGTATGGACGGATGGCAACGAGCAGGGCTGCAGGAGGGAGAGGAGAGGTGGATGTGTATGGAAGGACGGCGATGAGCGGGGCTGCAGGAGGGAGAGGAGAGGTGGATGTGTATAGACGGATGGCGACGATTGGAGCTGCAGGAGGGAGAGGAGAGGTGGATGTGTATGGACGGATGGCGACGAGCGGAGCTGCAGGAGGCAGAGAAGAGGTGGATGTATATGGACGGATGGCGACGAGTGTGGCTGCAGGAGGGAGAGGAGAGGTGGATGTGTATGGAAGGACGGCGACGAACGGGGCTGCAGGAGGGAGAGGAGAGGTGGATGTATATGGACGGATGGCGACGAGTGGCGCTGCAGGAGGGAGAGGAGAGGTGGATGTGTATGTAAGGACGGCGACGAGCGGCACTGAAGAAGGGAGAAGAGAGGTGGATGGGGGGACAGCGTGCAACACTTTTATTTGGCTCATAAATAACATATATGACATATTTACACATATAAAAACTGGTGCTTTTTTCTCCATGTGCCAGTCTTTGATAATCCCCAGTAAATTGGCGCATGGTGTGCCCGCCGTTTCCTCATGACACTAGACTCCTCGGGGGCCTGTCCCTTCTGGGAGGCCATTTATTGAAAAGCATGAACATTATTTTATTATAATAACAATATCGTGGCATATATTAACAGGACTTCATTATCAGCACACACTGACAGGAAACAAAGCCTGCAGGCCGACCCCTGTGCCAGAGAGCAACAGCAGCACTAGGGCACAGGAATGGCGCCATTTTGTCCAGCTTGTGGAGCAGCACCTGGACACGTCTGCAGCGGTCATATGATGGTGGGAGTAGTAGATAATGAGATGTCACAAGAAGAACGGCATCCTCCCCCCTCCCCCGTTTCCTCTTCCAGTGGTTCTCTCTTTCCAGATGCCAGTGCTGGGTGGATGGAGGAGGCGGGCTAGCACACTATATGTTATTCATGCCTCTGTCTCTCTCATCTTGCATTCTGCACCCGCCTGAACACGAAGCTGCGTAACCACAGCAACCAGGCAGCTGGGACCGGGGGATGGGGGGTGGGTGAGAGAGATGGCATTCACCCCTTCACTGCCAGCCATGTTTCAGGTGGGGGGTTGTATGTTACAAGACTCTGCCAGTCAGGCCGGGAAGTGGTTTGAACAATGAGACGTCAGGGAGGGTGTCAGAGACAACATGAGGGAATCCTGGCAGCAGTACTCCTCTCTTCTACTAAGGTGTGTTACCTCAGATCATACTGCCCCTCACCTTACTAGAACACTTTTATTCCAGAAGTCTCCAGGCCATTTTATTTTAATTGCTTACAGCTAAACTCCAGGAAAACGAATTGTCCTGAATCCCAGGCATGGTTTTCACGTGGGTGAGTTGTCCCAATGTAAGTACGCGTGTTCCATACCTGCCCCATCCTTATGGAAGCAGAGAATCTCTGTAGTAGCCGCCAGTAATCCAGTCATCCTCGCTGTTTTCTGGCTGCTGTGCCAGGTGGCTGCTCTGCTGCATATTGAACACAGAGGGTCAATCGCTGGGCATGGGCACCATTCAGGAATCACCTTGCATTATTCTCAATGAATGCAAACTGTTCAGCGATTAAACGAGGTGGAGCCGTGATATCACAAGCTCCAGTGAAAAATGCAAGACGTTGTCTGAATGGCGCCCATGCTGAGCGGGTGACCCGCTATGGTTACTATGTAGCGGGGCAGCTGCTTGGCCCAGGGCCCACAAGACAAGCTCTCCACCTCCACAGGGTTCCCACAGGTATGGAAGATGCATACTGTAAGCCTCCACCCCCTCCTTTTCTCAAACTGACTTTTTTTTTTGGGGGGGGGGGGTACCTGGTTTTGACAGGTGCCAGCTCCCACTTCTGCTCAGATCCCCTTGTTTGGCAATCTGAGCGGAAGTTCTTCTCTCCCCCTCCCTACCTGCAGTCATCTGGGATACGTCACAGGTCCCAGAAGACTGCGGGACCATTCACAATATGCAGCGCGGCTCACACATGCACAGTGGGCCCCCAACTATGAGATCTTGCTGTGACATCTTGTGCCCACAGTTGAGATGTCGGGGAAAGAAGACCAAGAGAAGGGACGGTTTGGGTGACCACATCGATAGATTCTGGCACAGGTGAGTGAGTGTTTATTAAACCTCAGCAGCTATAGTTTTTGTAGCTGCTGACTTTTAATACACACAAAAAATTATTGGAGCTCCTCTTTAAAGTGATTGTAAAGGCTCGTTTTTTTTTTTTTTAAATAACAAACATGTTATACTCACCTCCTCTGTGCAATTGGTTTTGCACAGAGCAGCCTGGATCCTCCTTTTCTCAGGTCTTTCTTTGCTGCTCTTAGCCCCTCCTTCCTTTGGGTGCCCCTCAGCCAGCAGCTTGCTACCCAAGCCGAGTCAGAGCTCTGTGTATCCATTCAGACACAGAGCCCTGACGTGGCCCCGCCCCCTCTCTCCCCTGATTCTTTGACTGACTTTGATTGACAGCTGCATTATTAGCCAATGGCGCCACTGCTCTGTCTCAGCCAATCAGGAGGAGTGTCCTGGATGGCTGAGGGGGTCGTGGACATCACTGGAGAGAGAAGGGGCTCAGGTAGGTAATTAGGGGGCCTGCTACACATAGAAGGTGTTTTATCTTAATGCATTAAAGCGGAGTTCCACCCAAAAATAGAACTTCCGCTTTAAGTGCTGGTGACCCCCTGACATACCACATTTGGCATGTCATTTTTTGGGGAGGGGATCAGGTACCCAGTTTTTACAGGCACCCAGCTCCCACTTCCTCCCCTGGCACCTCTCCCCCCTCCCTCCCTGCAATCTTCTGGGCCACGTCACAGGTCCCAGAAGATTGCCTGGCCATTCACAGCGTGGCTCGTGCATGCGCAGTGCCCGCCTGGCTATGAAGCCACAGCCAGGCGCCCACAGTTACAATGCTGGCACCGTGGAGAGGATGGGGAGAGGAGTGAGGCTTCGTGCACCCGCATCACTGGACCGTGGGACAGGCGAGTGTCTGTTTATTAACCGCTTGCCAACCAGTGCATGATGATATACGTCGTCACAATGGCACGGCTGCGCAAATGGGCGTACAGGTACATCCCCTTTAAGGCGCGGCATTGTGGGCATGCGCGCCCGCCGCATACTCTGTGACTGTGCCCGCGGGTCCCGCAGACTCGATGTCCGCCGGTGTCCCGTGATCGTGTCATGGAGCGGCAGAACAGGGAGATGCCTATGTAAACAAGTTAGAATCCCCCTCACAGTTAGAATCACTCCCTAGGACACACTTAACCCCTTGATCGCCCCCTAGTATTTAACCCCTTCGCTGCCATTGTAATTTATACAGTAATCAGTGCATTTTTATAGCACTGCTCACTGTATAAATGACAATGGTCCCAAAATGGTGTCAAATGTGTCCGCCATAATGTCGCAGTCATGATAAAAATTTGCAGATCGCTGCCATTACTAATAAAAAAAATCAATAATAAAAATGCTATAAATCTATCCCCTATTTTGTAGACGCTAAACTTTTGTGCAAATCAATCAATATGTAGAAGAATACATATTGGCCTAAACTGAGAAAGAAATTTTTTTTTTATATTTTTTGGGGATATTTATTATAGCAAAAAGTAAAAAAATACGGCTTTTTTTCAAAATTGTCGCTTTTTTTTTGTTTATAGCGCAAAAAATAAAAACCGCAGAGGTGATCAATCAAGCTCTATTTGTGGGAAAAAAAGGACGTCAATTTTGTTTGGGTGCAACTTTGCATGACCACGCAATTGTCAGTTAAAGCGATGCAGTGCCAAATCGCAAAAAGTGCTCTGGTCAGGAAGGGGGTAAATTCATCCGGAGCTGAAGTGGTTAAAAGTCAGCAGCTACACTTTTAGTAGCTGCTGACTTTTAATTGGGTGGAACTCTGCTTTAACCACTTCCACTGCGCGCCGATGTACGTCCTCACTTTGAGGACGGATATCGTTGTTATGGCAGCAGCTAGCTGCCATAACCCCGGTATTGCCGTGTTCGGCCAGTGGTCCGGTACAAAATAAAAAAGGTCTCTGCGGCGGATTCGACCCGGTGCCATCTGCTGCTTACTAGAGCTGTCGGCAGTGGCGGAGGCAATCGGATCCTTCCTGTGGCTGTGCATGGAGACGAGTGAGGGGAAGATGGCCCCCACCCGTCTCCATGACATTGCAGGGTGGAAGCAACTCAAAACGTCACTTCCGCCCACAGCTCTTAAAGGGCATTTTTTTTTCTTTTTTTTAAATGACAATTTTTTTTTTTTTTGCATTTCAATGTAAATATGAGATCTGAGGTCTTTTTGACCCCAGATCTCATATTTAAGAGGACCTGTCATGCTTTTTTTCTATTACAAGGGATGTTTACATCCCTTGTAATAGGAAAAAAAGTGACACATTTTTTTTTTAAACAGTGTAAAAATAAAAAATAAAAGGTAAAATAACTAAGAAATTTTTTTTTTTTTAAATGCGCCGTGTCCCGCCGAGCTCGCGTGCAGAAGCGAACTCATACGTGAGTATCGCCCGCATATGAAAACAGTGTTCAAACCACACATGTGAGGTATTGCCGCAATAATTCTAGCCCTAGACCTCCTCTGTAATGCAAAACATGCAACCTGTAGAATTTTTTGAATGTCGCCTATGGAGATTTTTAAGGGTAAAAGTTTGTCGCCATTCCACGAGCAGGCGCAATTTTGAAGCGTGACATGTTGGGTATCAATTTACTCGGCGTAACATTATCTTTCACAATATAAAAAAAAATTGGGTTAACTTTCCTGTTGTCTTATTTGTTAATTCAAAAAAGTGTATTTTGCGCTTGTAGGACCGCTGCGCAAATATGGTGTGACAGAAAGCATTGCAACGACCGCCATTTTATTCTCTAGGAATAAAAAAAAAATAGAAAAAAAATGTATAATGTTTGGGGGTTCTAAGTAATTTTCTAAGCAAAAAAAACTGTTTTTAACTTGTAAACAACACATCTAAAAAAAGAGGCCCGGTCAAGATAAAAAACATTCTGCCTTTACAGCTCCTTTAACCCCTTCCCGCCGACCGTACGCAGATATGCGTACTCGGCTTTCCAGGGTTATACAGGCATCATCCCGGTACCGTTGTTTCGAGCGGGCAATGGGCTATCCGTATATAACAACCGATGCGGCTGTTATACCGGAGGAGCGGGACGAGACATCCCCCCCTCCCGCCGCCTCCCGACGCTCTTACCGGGCCTCCCGTACGATCGGGAGGCCCGGTGTCCAATCGGGTGCCTCCGGCGGCTGTGGGCGGGCTGGAACGAAGCTGTCGGCAGCTTCGTTCCAGCCTTCTCAATGTAAACGCGGAAGCGACGTCATGACGTCCCTTCCCGTTTACTCGGCTTTTAGACCCCCCATCCCTCCATAAAGAGTACCTGTCACATCCTATTACTGTCGCAAGGGATGTTTACATTCCTTGTGACAGGAATAAAAGTAAAAAAAAAAACATTTTTTTTTAAAAACACAATTTATAAGTATAAAAATATATAAAATAAATTTAAAAAAATAAAAAATAAATTTTTAAAGCGCCCCCGTCCCCGCAAGCTCGTGCAGCGAAGAAAACGCATACGGAAGTCGCGCGCGCATATGTAAACGGTGTTCAAATCACACATGTGAGGTATCGCCGCGATCGTCAGAGCGAGAGCAATAATTCTAGCCCTAGACCTCCTCTGTAACTCTAACCTGGTAACCGTAAAAAAAATTTAAAGCGTCGCCTATGGAAATTCATAGCTACCATAGTTTGTCGCCACTCCACGAGTGCGTGCAGTTATAAAGCGTGACATGTTTGGTATCTATTTACTCGGCGTAACATCATCTTTCACATTATACAAAAAAATTGGGGTAAAATTACTGTTTGGATTTTTTAAAATTCATGGAAGTGTCCCTTTTCCAAAAATTTGCCTTTAAAACACCGCTGCACAAATACCGTGTGATATAAAATATTGCAACAATCGCCATTTTATTCTCTAGATTCTCTGCTAAAAAAATATATATAATATTTGGGGGTTCTAAGTAATTTTCTAGCAAAAAATATGGATTTTAACTTGTAAACACCAAATTTCAAAAATAGGCTTAGTCATGAAAGGGTTAAGCTGGCCATAGATGGATCAAAATTCAGCTAGGAACCCGACAAATTTCAATCCATGTATGGCCGCCCCCATTTAACAAAAGTCGATCATTAGGTTGACTTCTGTCAAACAGGAATGTTGGAGAACATTTTTATCAATCAGCAGCTGCAGTTGCTGATCGGTGTATTTTGACAGCGGAAAGAATACAATGTTCCAGCGGGGAGGATTCCTCTATCCACCTCACTTATGTGGATGGGGGAATCGATTTGTTTGTTTTTTTTTATCTGCCTGCTAGCTGATGGGAAAAAAATGTCCATCGTTACATTGGTCCCAGACCAATGTACTGCAGGGATGCAGGGATGTGCAGTTAGGGGAACATTAAAAAAAAATAAAAAATCGAGCTTTGAGGGTCGTAGCTTGGCGACCTGGGGTCACAGGGACTCCAAATTTGAGGGGTATGTAGCCCAAGTCCTACTCCACCACTGGTATTTGGGGCTTCTACAACCTATGGTTCCAGAGGTACGGGGCTCCTTGCGCAACCTGTCAGAAGCTAAATACAGAGCGGCCACTTTAATTGCAAGCTGACACACTGTTTGCAGCAGACTGAGAGGTTGAGCTTACAGTGCCTCTCACTTCTTGTCAGAAGCACTAAGCTCAATGAACAGCTTGGAGTCTTGGACCAATTTTAAAGTACCATTGGTCCCAGCTGTCCAATAAAAATGTTGCAGTGGAGGCACGCCTCTCACTGCAGTGTCATAGAAGAGCATGTGTCTAAAAGACAAATGCTCCCTTCCAGCCCAGCTCTCCTAACTACAAGGAAAAAACGTGTTTATGGGTATAAGATTTACCCACAATCCCATGTTTTTCTCACACAGTTAAAAGGGAGAAACTGATTCTGTTAAAAAGGTACTGTTATATTCAAGCTAAATCATATATTTATATGCTAAATGTTATAACATAATCATGTATTATTTATTTATTTACTATGAAATTACTAATTGGAAGTAATAACTTCAAACTTCAATAATTTGTCCGTTAAGCCACCTGCTTGAGTACAGATTTTGAAAATATAGTAAATTACCTTAAAAACAATATATAATAATTATTTGTATATTACTTACCTATGGTAATTAACCCCTTGCCACCCAGGCTAATTCTGACACTTCTCTCCTACATGTAAAAATCATCATTTTTTTGCTAGAAAATTACTCAGAACCCCCAAACATTATATATATTGTTTTAGCAGACACCCTAGGGAATAAAATGGTGGTCATTGCAACTTTTTTAAACGCGTTTTTTTTGGAAAAAAACTGTTGCATGAATAAAAAAAAAAATACTAACGTTAGCCCGATTTTTTTGTATAATATGAAAGATGATGTTACGCTGAGTAAATAGATAACTAACATGTCACACTTCAAAATTGCGCACACTTGTTGAATGGCACTAAACTTCAGTACTTATAAATCTCCATAGGTGACGCTTTAAATTTTTTTACAGGTTACATGTTTAGAGTTATAGAGGAGTTCTAGTGCTAGAATTATTGCTTTTGCTCTAACGATCGCAGCGTATGTAACCTGTGTGTATCTGGCTCTGATACTAGCCAGTGCCTCACCAGCCACTGACCTCACCGCATGTCCCTGATGTACTGTAACTTTGCATAAAAAAACACCTATCTGGAAATCAACTTTAACTACTCGTTTAGTTCTTTTTACTGCTAGCCTGGTCCCGCAGCCTCTTCTTCCCTGCACTCTGGTGATCTATAATTCTCTGACATCATATAGACCGATGCAGGCACTTTAGTCCTGCATTGGATGTGTGTATACTAATTGAGAGTCCACCACTGGAGCATGGGGGAGAGCTGTCTACCAGGAGGAGGGGAGGCTCAGAAAAGTAAAATGCTTTTACTGTCCCCTAGAACTAAATCAGCAGTTAACCCTTGCATTGTGGACTCCCCACTGCAAGAGATGAGAGGTTTTAGTTTTACTGGTGTTAAAGTGGTAGTAAACTCTGTTACATCACTTGTACTTACAGGTAAGCCTATAATAAGGCTTACCTGTAGGTACTGTGAATATCTCCTAAACTTGACATCACAGGCGCATGTGCTCTGAAGGTCTGGCTTACAGTGCCGGACCTTCAGAGCCTGTGCTGTAACTGGCGGAGTGACGTCATCGCGCCCCCGGCCACTCGTTGAAGACCAGGGAAAGATGTCAGCGGTGACATTGCAGCGCTGGAGGGTTTCGCTCTAAGGTAAGCCTCTCATAATGTGCTAGTATGCAATGTCACATTATGAAAGTTCCTTGCAGTGAATTTTTTATTTTACTTTTTAACTAACTGCGGTTTACTACCGCTTTAAGCTTTAAAATTAGCAAACTAGTATAGCTGTATGCCCTTTTCCTGTCGAAATGCAAGGCAAAGCAAAAAAAAAATAAAAATACATAATATATATATATATATATATATATATATATATATATATATATATTTGTAGTCAGAGTTCGGATACTGGAGGAGATGTAATACCCTAACTATGACGACCTGAGGCCATGAGTATGCTTAAAAGAGGGCAAAAAGAGACACAAACTAGGTGCAGTAAAGAGTATGCTTTGGGTGGGAGGGAACCCGGAAACGCTAGCTGACAAGTGTGTCGGGAAGGAGGGGGGATTATTAGCCCCAGACTCCTCCTATAAAAACAGGCCAGCCTTCTAACTTGTAGGCAGAGTCCAGATACTGGAAGAGACATAATACCCTAACTATGACAACCTGAGGTGTGCCATGGTCACATTTTAGAGTATGCTTAAAAGAGGGCAAAAAGAGACACAAACTAGGTACAGTAATGTGAAGTTTAATGGAAAACATAACAAACAACCAATCCAGCAAAGTAGCAAAAGCTCGTTTGACTTCCACATGGGGATCAGGAATGTAGCGACTGTAACATGTATTTGATAACATGGAATGGGACCCCTGCTTGGATGCTGCGGAATGACCTGAAAACTGTTTAGGGTTTAACCTCAAGTTAGCAACCAAAATTCTGACATGTGAGATGAACAGTGTGAAAGCAAGAGGCTGCGTGGGGAAGGGAAGTAATGGACTATCAAGAGGGGCCGCTGCAAATATGGAGGAGAGCTGATCCAAGACCTCAACTGGACACCACAAAGCGCTGGTTTTGTAATAATTGACCACAAAACCCTGCCTTGTCTGCCGGGTTTTTGTTATTGGGGAGTTGAAGTGAAAAATGATCTAGTAACCTGATGAGACTACCTTTGAGGAGTACAGATGCGTTATGGCCAGGTTGAGACACCTCCCCAGGACTGAGGAAACCGAAGTAAATAAGGAAAATAGCCATCTTGAGGACCAGGCTGGGACCTAACCCAAAGGGTGAAAGGGACAACAAATCTGCTAACTCATGGAAAATTTGTCTGGAGATCGGCATGCGTGTCAACCGTGGCTTTCCCTGACTTTTTATGGATACCTTTAAGCCTGGTTTTGATGTCATGAGTTGCAAAAATGGACAGTCTGTCAGGATTGTGAAGCGAGAAGAAGTGCTGAATACCTGAAAGGTATAACTTGATGGTGTTGAATGAAAGCAGTTTCGACTTTCGACTGGGCCCTGTCGTTCTGCCGCTGTGGGGGGGGGGGCCCAAGACCCGGCATCTCCCCCTGCACCCCTGGCTGTCCATTTTTCATGCGGGGGGGTGGGAGGCGACGATCGGCAGCTCTATGGTGCCCGCGAGCCGCGGGATCTCCCTGGGGCTTGTAGTTCTCTCCCTACAAGTCCCAGGGAGATCCCGCCGCCCGTGGACACCATAGAGCTGGCGATCACTGCCTCCCACCCCCCAGGTGGGTGTACAGAGATGTGTGTGTATATATATATATATATATATATATATATATATATATATATATATATATACACACACATGTATTATATAGATATGTATGCCCGCCCAAGCGTATGACTTTCTTAACTTCGCTGCTATGGGCTCTAGCCCGAGATCTTTTGTAGACCTAGCAACGCCCCTGGTGGGGGCCCTTCATGGTTTCTTGCACCGGGGCCCTAAGGATTCTAGTTACGCCTCTGAATGAAAGTGATAACTTGCCATGACAACAGGACACGAAAGCCATCATGTACTTGACATCCCCAACCCAGTTGCAGGAACAGGGGGACGTGAAGCTACAGAAACACCGCCACGCTGTCTTGTACGCCCTGAGAGTGTTCCTTGATAGTGACACATTCACCAGGTTGGAAGCCTACACCCTGAGTGCGTCTAATCCAACCTCAGCAGGGAGAAAGGAGGAACCTTGCCTACTGAATCTGCTTCTGGATGCTGTAGGAAGAAACGCTGGAAATCAAAACGAGATAAGGCATCAGTAGCCACATTATTGACACCACTTATGAACTCACCCAAAAAGAAATTTGTGCCTGAGGCCCAACCATGTCAACCTGCGCATGAAGGACATTATCAGGAGAAACCCAGATCTACCTTTATTGATAATCTCAGCTCTGGCCGAGTTATCGGTAAAGAAAATAACTGTGTGCCCAGACCAAGAGGGTCCCCAAGTGACAGCAGCAGCCATTATTGGATAAATTTCAAATAGTGTGGAAGTCTGACCAAACCTGGAAACGTTGGAAAGCTCGGGGGCCATGGGCCGGCCAACCACTGACACACAAAAATAGCTGAAAAACCCACTGAGACAGCGGCATCCGAAAAAATTCTGGGGGACATGGTCAAAGGCAGGTGGATAAACATGGAGATCCCATTCCAACTGCACAAGAACTGATCTCACATGAGCAGATCCACACGAGCATCGGCCTGTAATTTCACAGCCGAATCCGTGTCCTGGTACAGGGGAAGAAAGAGCCAATAACCTGGAAACAAATGATCTGCCCTGAGGAATTGATGAGAAGAATATGTATCAACACATAGTGGTACTGTGGATACTAAGAGGATATTAAGTGCCACATCCTAGAATTGGAAGCGAAAAATGTATTGGAGGGCTTAGACTTTATAGGCACGACTACACAAGGTGTATATTAAAAAGTTATAAATTTATTACATATAGAAAATACATAAAAACAATTATCTCATCAAACAAATAAGTCAATAAAATAGTCTCAAATCATTTATCCTGTACATAGCCTAGGAAGTAACATAGATGGTGCCTGAGTAAAGGACACTGGCATCTAAAAATCCTCAAAACGGGAAAAAAAACCCTGAAATAGTTTGTATGAGGGGGACTTTATGCATAAGAGCCAAAGTGCTGGGGTTCAGATAGTTTAAAGTAAGCCAGGCAGTCACCTGATTGTGGTAAAAATGGTAGAAGTCCTGCTAAACAGAAGTCAAGGGCAGCTGTGTTCAGCAGGACTTCTACCAGCACTTTGGTTCTTATGCATCCAGTCCCCCTCATACAAACAATTTCAGGGTTTTTTTCCCATTTTGAGAATTTTTAGATCCCAGTGTCCTATACTCAGCCACTTCCCCAGTGCTGTTTCAGCCTTCTATTATTTGGGGTATACCTGCACCAAAACAAATACCCCCTTCTGTAGAGGTGTGTGATCACCTCTTTCCTTTTGTTCTCCGTACCATGACATAACTATTGCCATCAATGTTAGATAGTTACTATTGAATATCTACTCCAATACCATGCTTGCGGTCTGGCTCTCTACCATTATATATATTTTTTACATAACTGTGTTTCTTCACTTCATATCATCAATGCATTAAGTCTTTCTGATGTCCCTGAGGAAGCACTAACGTACCTAACAGTGACTGCAAATCCTTTTTAGAGCACAGAGGACCTGACCAGATTGTGTATGATGCCTTGAATCCTATCCAGCTTTTCCTGAGGCAAACTGGTGAACATTCGGTTGGTGTCTAAGGTGATACCTAAAAGGGGTAATCACAGTGGAAGGGCCTTCTACCTTGTGGGCAGCTAAAGGGACATTCAGATCCATAAACAGTTCAGTGAGTGCTACGAGGTCCTTGGGAGGCTGTGCCGGGCTTTATAGTAACAAAATTTGTCCAAGTAATGAATGACTTTACGACACCCTTTGCGATTGGACTGAATCCAATAGAGAGCTGAGGCAAAAATATTAAAGAGCCAGGGAATGCTCTTGGATCCAAACATCAATTTAATGGCGAAATAATACTGTTCCCGCCATTTGAAGCCATGCCGTTGCCAAAGACAAGGTGGAATGAGAGAATTTAAACTAGGTATGTGTGATGAATGAGGAGCCGACAAGTCATAGATTAACCAAAATTTATTGGAAAATGTACCCTTTACCACACCGATGGGGCTAACCCTCCACATGCTGATTGGTGAAAACAAAAATGGCTCTATAACAAAACCCTTGGCTAACTCGATCTGTAATAATTCATCAACCAACCGGGTTGGCTGCTGGGGATGGGTGGTGACTCAACCAGAACCACAAGTTGGAGACTTCTGACTGGGGAAATGCCTACAGAATAGCTCCGTGTCAACATTGCTCCAACATGTGACCAACTGAAACTGCGCCCAAGTAGCAGCGACCTTAGCCGAAAACTACCGGTGATAATCGTAAAACATGGAACCACCATATTTGTGGGCTAGATCCACCACCTTGTGGAGATAAAGATCAAACTCCTCTCTCCTGTCGGGACTAACCGCACAAATAACATCCCTATAAATACCAAAGGAGAGGAAAAATTTGGCAATGCTCAGTTTGCGATTAAGCCTTGGATCCCTGGTTTTGAGGACAACCGAGACTTCCCCGCAAGCATAAGCCTTGTTCTTGACAATGTCCTGCGACGCTATGAGCAGGGATGCCAGGTTGATGTCCTTCCCTTCCAAAATATCTTTTTTCAGATTGGCAGGGATGAAGTGTGCAGGAGATACGGATGGTAGTACTGTAAGTGGTGAAGGAACAGCAAGGGGTAACGGCACACTGGTATTACCTACAGAAGATAAACAGAAAAGTCACTGATACTACCCATACACCACATAGATAGCAGAGCTCCCAGGTGCTCGATCCACAGTCACTGGCTGAGTAGAGTAATGTAGAAAAAATTATCCGCACTCCGATTGTTGCTCCTAAAATTTCTTCGTTTTATTTAATAGACACAGTGAACAAACGCAGATTAAGTCAGTTGACACCTTTCAGCCTATAAGGCCTTAGTCATAACCTACAGAGGTTCCGGGTGGCACAGGGCCTATGGAAGCCGCTAAAACTTACACTCTGCCTGGATGGACCTCCATCACATCCATCCTATCCTGTAACTGCTGAACTGAAGTGGAGAGCGTATTTAAAACAGTGTGGATCTGAGTCAGATATGAGTAAAGACACATGCTCTGCACTGGTGGATGGCTGCGGCTGGGACAGGATTGGAAAAAGAAGTCTAAACAACTCCGCTTTTCTGGCCTTGGCCGAGAATGGAATACCCCTGCGTTGGAGCTCAGCTATAAGTTTTGGAATAGTCCAGTTTCTCAGGAAAGGAGTGCTTCCGTGCTCCGAACCCCTAACTGGAGTAGGATGGATGAAGGCAAATTTGTCACTCTCTGATACATGTGACATGTTCAAGTCTGTGGAAAAACCAACTAAAGATAGTTATGCCATGTACACACGGGCAGAGTTTTGTGCATCAAACGTCCGACGGTCTTTCCGACGGACTTTCGAACGACCGGACTTGCACACACACACAGTCCGTTCGAACGTCCGGTTGTTTGAACATGACATACGACCGGACTAGAATAAGGAAGTTCATAGCCAGTAGCCAATAGCTGCCCTTGCGTCCTTTTTAGTCTGTCGGACTAGCATACAGACGAATGGATTTTTCGATCGGATTTTTGGGATTTTCTACAGAAAAAGTCAGCTGAAGGTCCAATGAAGCACACACACGATCAGATTGTCCGACGGATTCGTTCCGTCGGAACAGTCCGGTCGGAAAGTCCGCCCGTGTGTACACGGCATTAGACTAACCACCAACAACACCCTAACACGCTAACTCTGCCAACCAGTGTGTGGTGCTGAAAGAAACCTGAAACAGGACATGTGGAAACCTAGTGGCCATGACCCCCTGTGTGTACGTGGTGAGCGAGCCCAAGTAACCTGCAGCGCCAAGACAGGCAATTAAAATTGAACACTCAGGGCTTGGTACCTACAGACCATGGTAGGCAGTAAATAGGAATCAAAGTGACATACAACGTATGACGTATGATGTACAGGCGAGAATATCTGTAACTAATACAATCCTTATAAACGAAACCTCAGCCTGTATGGATCTGAAAATGTGACAGATCCTGCTATGCAATGCACCTAGCTAAAAGACCCCGACTGAAAGATACACTGAACGCACTTTGCTGCTCCAGCACGTAAAGTTGAAACAAAACCATTACACTGATGAGGTAGCGATCACCTGAAGCGTGTGCAAACGTGCTGACCTGGTGAAACCAGGCTACTCGCGCCCCACCTGCCTGACAGGAAACGAATGCTGGTGGCGTGGTTGTGGCCGCCCTGTGGCCGCCCTGTGAGGGGCTGGAGTGTGGCCACCAAGAAGTGAAAAAACAAGACATGGCTGTGTGCCTTGGAATGCCAGGAAATTCCTATGACAATGACCCCAGATACTGGAGTGGCTGCCCGCTACCAGGATTGCCACCAAGGACTGTTACGGTACACCATGTGCGTGGGTGTTAGTGACTAGGCAACTCCCCAAATCCATGATGAAGCAGACTCTAACAGCCACCAGGAAGGTGCAGCTGCCATGCCCGATATGGTACCCTACAAGATCAGCACCAGCAGCCTCCCTCCCCTACCACCTAGCCCCGTACCTACCTGACCAGAATGCTGTACCTGGAACAAACCGTGGAATGACCTGTGCTTAAACGCAACTGGCACTGGAGAGAGAAAGAGAGGATAGTTCACACGGTAACAATGTGTCTCTGAAAATCCCCCTGAATCTGCCCGATGGAAAGGCATGGTGGAACAATTAAATGCACCAATTAAGTGGAAGGAAGGCCATTGATAACCGAGCAAGACCAGCATGATACCGGAAAACAGTGAGTTCCAGTGCACCGTGAAAGGCGCCAGTTGCTAGTTCAATCAATTCCCCCCTCTGCTGTTAGTGAGTATGCTTTGGTAATGCAACTGCCACATGGTGTCATAATGACTGCTTTGTCATGAATAACCATCAGGAGCTGTATGTGCAAGATTCAATTTCAACCCCCTAACCCGTCAACACCAGGATTCAGCAGGTTGAACCTAAGTGATATCAGTGGGACTGCCAGTGCTGTGACCCTCGGGGACAGTGAGTGGTTGACTGCTACCCTGGGACTAAAATAGTGCCCTGCACGTGGGTGACAAATCTGTGATGACCCCAATGCAGCTGACGCAGCTTCTGCAGACAGCTGATCCCTGCAGTATGGGGGCAAGATCCCACCAAACATGAGATCTGTGTACATGCCCTATGATGGATGCAGCAGCCTGTCCACACGTCTCCCCCTGCCCCCCACCTCGGGCTTCTGGTCCCGCATCTACCTCCTGCCTGAACGAAGCGTGCTAAATCCTGTGATACCCTCGCTAGGCACCCACACCGCTGGCCGAGACTGATGCTGCTACGACAATGAAGAAGAGCCAGAGGGTCCGGAGCGTCCACACTGCCTGCCACAGACCGCCGTACAAAAACCAGAAGTGACGTCGTCAACCGTGTCACAGAAAGGAAACCCGTAAACGCTAGCCGACAAGTGTGTAGGGAAGGAGGGGGGATTATAAGCCCCAGGCTCCTCCTACAAATACAGGCTAGCCAATGGTCAGCCTTCTAACATATATCCAGTGAAGAGCTGTGCAGGGGGGCTTGCCAGCACTAGGATGGCCATTGGAGGACAAGCAGGCTGTGCAATCATGCCTAGCATGGTCAGTTTGAAATAGAAAAGTAGTGGGATGGGCAGGATCACCAGGTATTTCATACAAAGGAATAAATACAAAGAGAACAGGATACCTTTTAAACACAAGTACAAGGTACAACATACATACAGTATCTCACAAAAGTGAGTACACCCCTCATATTGTATTCTATCTTTTCATGTGACAACACTGAAGAAATGACACTTTACTACAATGTAAAGTAGTGAGTGTACAGCTTGTATAACAGTGTAAATTTGCTGCCCCCTCAAAATAACTCAACACACAGCCATTATTGTCTAAACCGCTGAGAACAAAAGTGAGTACACCCCTAAGTGAAAATGTCCAAATTGGGTCTAATTAGCCATTTTCTCTCCCCGGGGTCATGTGACTCGTTAGTGTTACAAGGTCTCAGGTGTGAATGGGGAGCAGGTGTTTTAAATTTGGTGTTATCGCTCTCACTCTCTCATACTGTTTACTGGAGGTTCAACATGGCACCTCATGACAAAGAACTCTCTGAGGATCTGAAAAAAAGAATTGTTCTACATAAAGATGACCTAGGCTATAAGAAGATTGCCAAAATCCTGAAACTGAGCTGCAACAGGACAGGTTCCACTCAGAACAGGCCTCCCCATGGTCAGCCAAAGGAGTTGAGTGCACGTGCTTACCGTCATATCCAGAGGTTGTCTTTGAGAAATAGAGTGCTGCCAGCATTGCTGCAAGGGGTGGGGGGTCAGCCTCTCAGTGCTCAGACCATACGCCGCACACTGCATCAAATTGGTCTGCATGGCTGTCATCCCAGAAGTAAGCCTCTTCTAAAGATGATGCACAAGAAAGCCCGCAAACAGTTTGCTGAAGACAAGCAGACTAAGGACATGGATTACTGGAATCACGTCCTGTGGTCTGATGAGACCAAGATAAATTTATTTGGTTCAGATGGTGTCAAGCGTGTGTGGCGGCAACCATTTGAGGAGTACAAAGACACGTGTGTTTTGCCTACAGTCAAGCATGGTGGTGGTAGTGTCATGGTCAGGGGCTGCATGAGTGCTGCCGGCATTGGGGAGCTACAGTTCATTGAGGGAGCCATGAATACCAACATGTACTGTGACATACTGAAGCAGAGCATGCTCCTCCCTTCGGAGACTGGGCCACAGGGCAGTATTCCAACATGATAACGACCCTAAACACACCTCCAAGATGACCTCTGCCTTGCTAAAGAAGCTGAGGGTAAAGATGATGGACTGGCCAAACATGTCTCCAGACCTAAAAACTATTGACCATCTGTGAGGCATCCTGAAAGGGAAGGTGGAGGAGCGCAAAGTCTCTAACATCCACCAGCTCCGTGATGTCGTCATGGAGGAGTGGAAGTGGCAACCTGTGAAGCTCTGGTGAATTCCATGTCCAAGAGGGTTAAGGCAGTGCAGGAAAATAATGGTGGCCCCACAAAATATTGATACTTTGGGTCCAATTTGGATATTTTCACTAAGGGCTAGTTTACACTTGCTTCAAAACACGGCTTTAGACACGCTTTGTTAAAGCTCTCTGAATGCCAGTCAAAGCTCCTGTCACTGAATTAAAATGGTTAGCTTACAGTCCTGTTTACACCTGCTTTTGCTTTGTGCTTCTATGAGGCTTCGGTGGGGCTTCGATGAAGCTTTGGTGGGGCTTCCGTGTGGCTTCGATGAGGCTTCGTGGGGCTTCAAGCGAGCTTTGCCATAGACTTTTATGGAGGCTTTGAAGACGCTTTGAAGCACCACTAAAGCTACATGGGGTATAATTTTTGACGCGAAGCCAAAGCAAAGCAAAAGCAAGGTGTAAACAGGTCTGTAAGCTAACCATTTTATTTAGTGACAGGAGCTTTGACTAGTGTTCAGAGCGCTTTAACAAAGCCTGTTCGAAGCCATGTTTTGAATCAAGTGTAAATTAGCTGTTAATGTGTGTTGAACCAAAGCAAGTGTAAATGAGACCACAGGGGTGTACTCACTTTTGTTGCCAGCGGTTTAGACATTAAAGTGGGGTTCCACCCAAAAAAACAAACCTATCTAAAAAATTCTAAAAAAAAAAACAAAAAAACATTTGGATATTTTTTTTTTTTTTACTTACCTCTAAATGCCTGTTGCTAGGTGGTCCATCGTAGTCTGCCTGTCCATTAGCCTGGGCTGGTGACATCACTTCCTCCTCGGCACAGGAAGGGCTCCGCTCTGCTCCCTCCCTCCTGTCAATCATCTGGGACCCAATTCAGGTCCCAGGTGATTGAGCGGCCAACCACGGCGCACGGCGCCGCTCGCGCATGCGCAGTGGGTGCCAGGCTGTGAAGCCACAGCCCGGCGCCCACAGTTGAAATGCCGGCGCCGACGAGCGGAGGGGGGAGACGAGCGGGGCCTCGATCCCCCGCATCGCTGGACCCAGGGACAGGTGAGTGTCCAATTAAAAGTCAGTAGCTGCAGTATTTGTAGCTGCTGACTTTTAATTTTTTTTTTTTTGGACGGCCCCCCTGGGTGGAACCCCACTTTAATGACTGTATGTTAAGTTATTTTGAAGGGACAGCAAATTTACACTGTTATACAAGTTGTACACTCTCTACTTTACATTGTAGCAAAGTGTATTTCTTCAGTGTTGTCACATAAAAAGATATAATAAAATATTTACAAAAATGTGAGGAGTGTACTCACTTTTGTGAGATACATGCTTTAACGCAGACCTTCACCCACCAAATGAACTTCCTCCCCTCTCCTTGGCCATAGGCATTTCCATAAATGATCAGTTTGTTTTCCAACTGATGTCTCCAGATAGATCTATATTCAACAACCCAATCGATACGACACATGGGGAATTTGGAAGATGCGATTGTAAGTTGTTGATTGCATCTCTGTTTCAACCATGCAATCTCATAATCTAATCAACTGAAATACAATTAGACTCATTACCAAAGCATCTCAGTACTGCCACCCGAAATGAATAGTAATTTTCTACCCTGGCCGATGTAAATCAAACAGGAAGGAAGTCAAGGTAATTAGTTTGCCAATTCGATCATTGTGATCAAATTGCTCATGGGTCAGATAATAAAGAAGAAGTGTGTATGGCTGCCATTACACAATTGCAGATTTTTTAATAGTCACATGTTGTGGCAAGTGTGATGTGGGGTCAGCCATCTTCTACCTCCTCCTAGGTCTTCCTGAGCTGGAGTTCCAAAATTTCGACACTAAGCAGCGCATGTAGAACTTCAGCTGCAAGGAAGACTGGACTCCATGGACTAGTATGTTTTTTTGTTCTTCTACCATACAGGGACAATTATTAGATAGTTGAACTAAGCTGGCAATTTATTTTTATTATTTCAGGTACTTACAGTTGTGCTCGTAAGTTTACATAACCTGGCAGAATTTATGATTTCTTGGCCATTTTTCAGAGAATATGAATGATAACACAAAAACTTTTCTTTCACTCATTGTTAGTCTTTGGCTGAAGCCATTTATTATCAGTCAACTGTGTTTACTCTTTTTAAATCATAATCACAACAGAAACTACCCAAATGACTCTGGTCAAAAGTTTACATACCCCAGTTCTTAATACCGTGTATTGCCCCTTTAACATTAAAGACAGCTTGAAGGTGTGGTATTGAGGCTCTTTATCTTCTCAGATGGTAAAGCTGCCCATTCCTCTTGGCAAAAAGCCTCCAGTTCCTGTAAATTCTTGGGCTGTCTTGCATGAACTGCACGTTTAAGATCTCCCCAGAGAGGGTCAATGATATTGAGGTCAGGAGACTGAGATGGGCACTCCAGAACCTTCACTTTATTCTGCTGTAGCCAATGACAGGTTGACTTGGCCTTGTGTTTTGGATCATTGTCATGTTTTAATGTCCAAGTACGTCCCATGCACAGCTTCCTGGCTGATGAATGCGAGTGTTCCTTCAGTATTTTTTCAATACATACTGCATTCATCTTGCCATCAATTTTGACCAAATTCCCTGTGCCTTTCTTGTAGCTCACACATCCTCAAAATATCAGCGATCCACCTCCGTGTTTCTCCATAGGAATTGTGTACCTTTCATCATAGGCCTTGTTGACTCCTCTCCAAGTGTAGCGTTTATGGTTGTGGCCAAGCTCAATTTTGATCTCATTACTCATTACTCCAAATGACTTTGTGCCAGAAGGTTTGAGGCTTGTCTCTGTGCTGTTTGGCATATTGTAAGCGGGATACTTTGTGGCATTTGCATCGTAATGGCTTTCTTCAGGCGACTCGACCATGCAGCCCATCTTTCTTCAAGTGCCTTCTTATTGTGCATCTTAAAAAAGCCACACCACATGTTTTCAGAGAGTCCTGTATTTCACCTGAAGTTATTTGTGGGGTTTCTTTGCATCCCAAACAATTTTCCTGGCAGTTGTGGCTGAAATTTTAGTTGGTCTACCTGACCATGGTTTGATTTCAACAGAACCCATCTTTTTCCACCTCTTAATTAGAGTTTGAACACTGCTGATTGGCATTCTAAATTCCTTGGATATCTTTTTATATCCCTTTCCTGTTTTATACAGTTCAACTACCCTTTCCTGCAGATCCTTTGACAATTCTTTTGCTTTCCCCGTGACTCAGAATCCAGAAAAGTCAGTGCAGCACTGGATGAAAGATGCAAGGGTCTGTCAGGAGTCCAGAAACTCGTTGACCTTTTATACACACTAATTTTAGGCAAACACATCACAGGTGAGGATGGTTACCTTTAATAGCCATTGAAACCCTTTTGTTTCAACTTGTGTGCATGTTATCAGGACAAAATCACCAGTTGTTTTTGAAATGTTTATCATTCATATTCTCTGAAAAACGGCCAAGAAGGGGGCGTGGCCAAGTCAGGCATGTGAGAGGACGCATCTCCCACAGTTCCCGGCAGTGATCTGGTAACCGATCCTCCCCCAGCCCACATACCGACTTTACATCGACATATGCAGCACGGGTATGACCCAGAGACCCCAGGGGAACATCCGCCGGTGTTTTGCACCAGGGGAAAGTCCCGGAAAGGACAGCTGGAGATGTCGGGCCCAGAAATCCAAGATGGCGCCGCACACACATGAAGCACACACCATGGGACAGGACAAAACGAAGGACGCTTGCCCTAAATCAAGTAAGCTTCCCAAACATCCTGGTAGGGATGCCAATAGAGACATGCTCTACTATGCACAAAAGCTGTCTGGGACTCTGGGGACAGAACAGCCATCTCGACCTGCAGGGACACAGCACAGGCAGGAGGACATGCAGGCAGACACTCTCCCTATACATTGGGGAGAGGAGGAGGGGGAGCAGATAGCCCATGCATCTGGGGAACCACACAGCTCAGCAGACCAGGACGCTGTGCAACCCATGGCTGATATTCTTAGAGCTGTAAATAACTGTACAGCCTCTGTTAACACTTTGAAGGAACAGTTTGGGGGCCTGAGAGAGGATGTGTCACTGTTAAGGCAAGACATGCAAAAGATACGCACACTACTGCTGTGGAAAATAGAGTCAGTGACATGGAAGATCAGCTACCACCCATGGCGCAGGACACCAGAGCAGCATTGCAACTAGCCAGAGCAGCAAACGATCATGCTGCGGATGTGTAAAATCGCTTACGGCGAAATAATGTCTGCATAGTGGGGTTGCCTGAGAAAGTTGAGGGTAGGGACCCCACTACATATGTGGAAAACTGGCTAGTGGAGGTTTTTGGTAAAACAGCCTTTTCTCCCTTTTTTGTGGTGGAACGCGCTCATAGAGTGCCCTCACGCCCGCCTCCACCAGGGGGCCCCCCCAGATCCATCCTGGCGAGAATCCTCCATTATAGGGACAGGGAAGCTGTGCTGCGACAAGCTCGTGAAAAGGCTAATGTTTTACATAACGGTACCCGAGTGTTCTTTTACCCGGACTTTTCGGCAGAAGTCCAGAGACGCAGAGCCAAATTCACGGATGTCAAACGCAGGCTGTGACTTCTGCAACTCCCGCATGCCATGTTGTATCCGGCGAAACTTCGGATAGTAGTGAGAGGCCAAGCCCAGTTCTTTGAATCCGCTAAGGAAGCCGCAGCCTGGTTGGATAGGAATGAGCAGGCACTGAAGAGACAGGTGCCACTGGGGATGATTGAGCCAACCACGGAGATTACCTCTAAGGAGCTGAACAGCATGATAAAAGCAATCCTGACCGATCCTATGGACAGATCACAAGAAATTACCCTCTCTATACATTGAAAGATGTTCCTTGGCTGGGGGACAACATATTTCTAAACAAAGTAATGAGAGCGAATTGGATCAAAGTTGAACATGCAGATGCTTACTTTAAGTAAAAAAGAGCGATGGATGCTCGTTTACAATGTTAAAGTTGCCACGTTGGCAAAGTGTGAAGTTTACAGCACGGGACAGCTTTTTGTTTTACACTCCCCTGTTGTTGGGGGGAAGCTTTTATCGGCACGGGAAAAACGTAGAATATACGTACTCTCAGTTGATCAAGAACGTATCGTTCTCATTGTATGCACCAGATCCAGAGGAACCACAGCACAGTTGAGGATACAGCAACTCGCATCTTTACAACTGCATCTCCAGCCACCGAACACTGTTCACCGGAAAGCATGGCGGACATCCCTATAGTATCTTGGAACGTTAGGGGTCTCCACTCCCCCTTAAAGCGCACCATGATTCGCATGTGCTTAAAGAAATACATCCCAGGAATACTTTGTTATCAAGAGACCCACCTGACTGCGGACACTGAGTTTTCTGAAATACTCCTGGGTGGGAAAGGCCTATCATTCCACATACACTTCCTACTCTAGGGGGTGAGTGTGCTGATTCATGGAACACTGGACTATGTAGAATTTGCAAGTGAAATAGATATTGAGGGTCGTTATGTCTTTCTCCATTGCAGGTTGGGTACATCGATATGTGTCTTGGCTGTTGTATACATTCCTCCTCCTTTCACGGTGGCGGTGCTTAGGTCTCTGCTTACATTCTTGGATGGCAGTCCTGACGTGCCGTTGTTAGTGACAGGGGACTTTAACTGTTGTCTGAACCCAGTTGAGGATAGACACCCGGGCCCAGGACCCTCTGCCCTCTCCAGGGGTACCCCCCTGGCGCGGTTGTTGCAAGAGGTGGGCTGGGTCGATATCTGGAGACACCGGAACCCCGGGGTCAGACAGTTTACTGGTTTTTCCAAGACGCATGGCAGTCTGTCCAGAATTGATCTGGGGGTGTGCAGCTTAAACATGCTCCCTTTTGTGTCTGACATGATCCACAGGCCCCGCAGTGTATCCGACCACTCTCTGGTGGTCATAAAAATTACAATAGCTCCAATAGTTACACTACCTAAGGCCCCTTGGAAATGTAACGCCTTTTGGCTGCAACTGTTCCGCTCTCATGAGGGGATAGTGGGGAGCATGCGTGAGTTTTTTCACACCCAGGATCCAAACGAGTCCGTTGTTGGGCAGTGGGATGCCTTTAAGGCATATTTAAGAGGAGTTTTAATTGCTGAAATGAATAAGGTCAAACATGACTCTTTTATTCTGAAAACTGAAATGGAGGCCAGAGTCCAAGAAATGGAACAAAGGTGTATTACAGACCCTTCGGACTCGACCAAGGAGGCATGGCAGGCAGCTCTTTCTGCATATCACCACATGCTGTCCTCTTCGGCCGAAAAGAAGAGGTTCTTTGCGAAACAGGCGTTTATTGAGGAGGGTGAAAAAACGGGCCGCATACTGGCGAGGATTGCGAATTCTCATCAGAAGTCACCAACCATAGGTGCAGTTAGAACTAAGCTGGGTAACATAGTTAACACACCTGAAAAGGTGTTGCAAGCACTAGCTGTTGTTTATGAAGAACTATATAGGCCGGGTACATCCTACACATCAGAGGATCTAGAGCAGTACTTAGAACAAATTGACTTCCCTAAATACAATGAGGGTCAGAGAGCAGACTTAGAAAGCCCACTTACGGTAGAGGAATTACAGACTGCAGTCAGCTCCTTCCCTAATTGCAAAGCACCAGGGGAGGATGGGATCCCTATGGAGATATACAAACAATACCTTGCTGAACTATTGCCACAACTACTCAAAGTTTTCAATAGATCCCGGGAAGAGGGACACTTACTAATCTCAATGACCAGGGCCAATATTGTTTTGCTCCTTAAACCGGGCAAAGATCCAGTAGATCCAGGGGCGTATTGCTACAGAGCGATGTGAAAATATTAGCTAAAGCACTGGCCATTAGAATGAGTGGAGTAATTACCTCTATTGTGCATGGAGACCAGGCTGGCTTCATGCCCAATAAGTCAACTGCTGTTAATCTCAGAAGATTATTCCTTAATATTCAGTCTAGAGCTGACAATATGGGTAGCAGGGCCCTATTATCGTTAGATTCTACTAAAGCGTTTGACAGCATAGATTGGGACTATTTATGGTCAGTGCTGCACAAATTCGGGTTCGGCCCGAATTATATTTCCTGGGTCAAACTCCTTTACAGCCAGCTGGCGGCCACTGTTAGGGTGTCTGGCTTCCTGTCCCCGGGCTTTGCGTTGAGGAGGGGTACAAGGCAGGGATGTCCCCTGTCTCCCCTCCTCTTTGCACTGGCCATAGAACCGTTGGCGTTTGGGATCAGGGCAAACCGGCGCATCACTGGCTTTTGTTATGGAGACATGCAGGAAAAAGTTATGCTGTATGCTGACGCTACCATGCTTTTACTTGGTGACACTGACCTTTCCCTTCAGGAGGCCATGGCGACCATATCCAAATTTGGGAGGTTTTCGGGTTTACTTATAAATTGGTCAAAGTCTGCCCTTCTCTTGCTGGACGGAGATGACTCACAAACGGTGAACGTCTCTTGAACTGTAACCATTGCTACGTCCTCTAAATATTTAGGGATTCAAATTACTTCCCAGCCTAGGGATTTCATTTACTTGAACATTTTTCCCCTCCTACAACGTTTCCGGGACAAAATTAAAACTTGGAACTCTCTCTTTCGGTCAGTAGCGGGTAGAGTGAACCTAATAAAAATGATTCTCATGCCACAGTTACTTTACTTCCTACATAATACTCCTATGGTTATTCCCTTAAAGATATTCCATATAGTTAATGCCATCTTCTGAACCCTTATTTGGAAAAATAAACCCGCCCGGATCAAATTAGAACACTTACAGAGGCCCAAAGACATGGCTCTGGAGGCCTTAGCCTTCACTAAACCACACAAAAAATACCCTACTTTCAGTTGGGTGCAAAAAGTATGGAATAAGTCCAAATACCTCTATACAGAGTATAGCCCCATCTAGCATAATGATACTTATGGGGAACTGGCCAAATTACAGTGTGGGGCTCGATGGAAGAAGTTCGGAGTTACACACCTTAAACATATATTTAGGAACGGGGTGCTGCGTGAGTTTGCTGACCTAAAGGAAACGTTTAATTTACCTCCCTCAATGCATTTTTATTATATGCAACTTAGAAATGCGGTGGTGGTTCAGGGCCACTCTTCGGAGTGGCATTTGTCCCCAACCCCTGTATTTAATCTTCTGGGGGATGCTGGCTCGTCTAAAGGATTTATCTCTCAATGCTATGCCATCCTGCTGCAATCCGTGATGGGGCGGCATCCCCTGAAGGTAAGAAAGAAATGGGAAACAGGTGAGACAGCTAGACGGTGATCAGTGGGTGGAGATTTTTCAGGTGGTGAACCTTTGTTCACTCAATGTGTCCCAAAAACTTACCCAACTCTACATATTGTTGAGAACGTGCTATACTCCACACAGGCTACATCTCAAGAATGTGCAGGCTGAACCGACATGTACGAGATGCAAACGTGACCACGGGGACCTTATACACATGCTGTGGAGGTGTCCCAAGCTACATACATATTCGGCGGAAGTGGTGCGGAACATTAACTCAATCTTTGCTGTAAATCTTCCACAGGACCCTAGAGCATGTCTCTTGGGGGCTCTGGAGGAATATGAGTGGGAAGGTCACCGTAGAGAAGCTGTACATAGAGTACTTTTTTAAGCTAGAAAACTGATTATGACTCACTGGAGGTCTGAGACACCCCCGAATATTAGGGAATGGTCTGATAATGTTAATGTAACTCTGAGATTGGAAAAGTTGATATATCAACATAGAGGTAGCATGCAAAAATTTGAAAAATTATGGGCCCCATGGTTAGATGTAGCGGGATTGGCCCCCATGGATCTAGTGGCTGACATGTTACTGGGAATCAATGCTAGGTGATGTACAAATCAAGATTAGCTAGGACTGAGATTAAGTGTTAATGATGTTACTTTGAGGTAGATGATTGTTAACCGGACTGTGTACTGTGCAGAGCTGTTGTATGGTTTTTAATACAATGAATATAATGTCTGTAACGTTTTTCCTCCAAATGTAATAAAAATCTTGTTGGATAAAAAAGAAAAACGGCCAAGAAATCATAAATTCTGCCAGGGTATGTAAACTTATGAGCACAACTATATATTGCGCTGTCAATTTACGCAGCTCTTTACATATACATTGTACATTCACATAAGTCCCTACCCTCAAAGAGCTTACAATCTAAGGTCCCTAACACACATTCATACATACACATAATAGGGTCAATTTAGACAGGATCCAATTAACCTACCAGCATGTCTTTGGAGTGTGGGAGGAAACCAGAGTACCCAGAGGAAACCCACGCAGGCACAGGGAGAACATGCAAACTCCAGGCAGGTAGTGTCTTGGTTGGGATTCAAACCAGCGAGTCTTTTTTGCTGCTAGGCGAAAGTGCTGTCCATGTTAAGATTTCTCTGAATTCCATCTTCCATAAACAGAAAACTTGACTTTTATTGAGCTGACAGAATGAATGTCAGCCAATTCAGCAGAAATTAGTCAACATTTGATCTGTGTGCTGCCAGCTTTAGTTTTATCTAGGTATGGTGGGATTCCTCTTTAAACTGGCCATACACTTTACAATCGGATTGTACAGTCACCTTTAGATCAGCCAAAACTATGCAGTAGAAGTCATCCAAACAGATTGCAAGCTCTATGGCCAGCTATAAGACCCTGCAGTTTAGGTGTGTGTATAAGTATGAAGCTCCTCCATCCCTGAATATTAGATTCTGCTCTTGCTTATTCTGTGTGCTTTTACTGTGACATTCGCTGAAGGCAGTGGCATACGTACAGGGGTCGCAATAATGACCCGGGCCCAAGTTCCAGAGGGCCCTGTGCAGCTCACTGGACACCTGGATGTGAGGGGTGGCATATAGGGGAACCAATCCCCTCCATTTTCCTCCTTTCAGCGGCTGCAGAAGGAAAATGAAGGGAATTGGTTCCTCTACATGCCGCCCCTCCTATCCACCTCCTGCTGCCCTGGGCTCCTGTGCTCTCTTCTGGCCTCCCCCGCCTCCCTCACCTCCCCGTCTTCCACCAGCTGCTGCAGGTGATGTGTCAAAATGAAGAGCAGGGAAGGGGCGGTGAATGTGTCATTTACTGGACCCTACCTTGTCCTAATGATAGAGTCAGTAATCCGTACGGATCCATGACTCTGGTCATTCATAACTGAGGCATAGAAAATGGTGTTTACTATGCTTCAGCTTATGAATGAATGGAAAGCTCAATACAGAGCTCTTCCAGTCCATTCATTCTGTGCAGTAAAGGCTGCAGAAAAGGAGATTGAGGGCTGTGTTCTCTATAGCTTTTTTTCTGTCTCAAAAATAACATTTCAGAGGTTTGTTTAAACCCCTTATATTTCACCAAAGCTCCCCAACGGGGTTTCTAAAAAGAACAGTAAAAAAAAAAAAAAATAATAATAATAATTAATATTAATTAAATAATAATAATATAAAATGATAAAAAAATAAAATAACAATAAAAAAATGCTAACACCAGTGGCAGAACTACCAGGGGCAAAGGTTGAACTTGCAACCAGGCCCCGGCATTTCTCCACCTTGGTGGGGGCCCCAGCTGGGGGTCAGGGGGGCCCTTTATGGCTTCTTGCACTGAAGCCCTGAAGGTTCTAGTTACGCCTCTGACTGAAGGTTAGTGTTCCCAGTGCAAAAATTGATGTAATAATGCCAGAGATAGGACATATGAAAGAAGACCTTCACTCTTCTTTTCTATTTTAACTAGTATTGCTTCTTTGGTTATCATATCCACATAAAGGATATAGCACCAGCTGATCGCAGCCTGCATGGATACCCATGTCACGCATCATAGGAAGCTTCATAACAGTCTTCATCAGATGTGCATGAGCAATGTTATCAGAGGGCTGGCTGCAAGAACCCTGTTGAGACAGCCACCTCCTGATGATGCAAAGAGGAAGATGGCGGTGCAGGATGAAAACTGTGGGATAAGATGTCTTTAAAGGCTTCCAAAGTTGATCGATAACAATATGATTGTGACTGGCTCAGAAAGAGAGCCTGGAAATTACTTTAAAATATTGTCAACCCTGGAAAATAGGTTCAATAATAAACATTATAACAAGTTAAGCAAGCTGTTTTTTTCTCATTTAGGCCTGGTTAACAGTGGTACGACATACGCTCTGACTTTGGGAGCACATGTCGCATGACGTGTATAAATCAGGGCCCTCTGATTCCTCCTGTATTGAATTGTATTGTACTTGTACTGTCTGCCCTAATGTTGTAAAGCGCTGCGTAAACTGTCGGCGCTATATAAATCCTGTATAATAATAATAATAATAATAAAAATATAAATCAATGGTTCCCTATTAGAGCTGTCTTAACTGGTCCGAAACAAGTCGGTCCGACTTTGAAAAAGGTTCCTGCACTGCTTTGGTCCTATTTGAATATCATTGAAGTCGGATCAAAGTCGGATCATCATCTTAACTGATCCGACTTTGGCATGCAACTTGTGCTCTGAGGATCTTAAAGGGGAACCCCACGGCAAAATAAAAAATAAAAGGCGTAGGGTTTCCCCCAAATTCTATACCAGGACCCTTGGATCTAGAGGGGAAACCCCACGCCAAAATAAAAAAAAAGCTGTGTGGGGCCCCCCACCCCCCCAAAAGGACCATACCAGACCGCTGGTATGGATTTTAAAGGGAGCCCCCATGCCAAAAGTAAATGTCCCCCTCAAAATCCATACCAGACCCTTATTCAAGCACACAGCCCGGCAGGTCAGGAAAGAGGGGATGAGCTAGAGCCCCCCCTCCTGGACCATACCAGGCCACATGCCCTCAACATGGGGGGGTTGGTGCTTTGGGGCAGGGGGCTCCCGAAAGCACCTTGTCCCCATGTTGATGGGGAAAAGGGCCTCTTCCCGACACCCTGGGCTGTGGTTGTCAGGATTTGCAGGCGGGGGGCTTATCGAAATCTGGAAACCCCCTTTAACAAGGATCCCGGCCCCCCACCCTATGTGAATGAGTATGGGATACATTGTACTACTACCCATTCATACAAAAAAAGTGTTAAAAAGAAATAAAACAAGCACACAGGTTTTTGGCAAAGTCCTTTATTAAAGCAGCTCCAGCGTCTCTTCTCCCTCCAGTGATGTTCTTCTCGCTGCGCTGATGTCTTCATCCTCTGCCGATTCTTCCCCTGGTTCTTCTTCGATCTGCTGACTTCTTCTTCTGCCGGTTCTTTTCTCAAACGGAGACCCCGCCCCTTGTGACGCCACCACCCGGGACATGATGGGGCAATGACTTCACAAGGCGGGGTCTCTGGGTGGCCATGCCCCATGGCTATATAAGTAATGGCACACGCCGGAGCTAACATTTACAGTGGGAGCTAGCGTCGGGAGAAGAACCGGAGGAAGAACCAACAGAGGAAGAAGACATCAGCGCAGCAAGAAGAACCGGAGGAAGAACCAGAGAAAGAAGACATCAGCACAGCGAGAAGAACCGGACAATGAAGACATCACCGGAGGGAGAAAAAAAACGGAGGGAGAAGAGACGCTGGAGCTGCTTTAGTAAAGGACTTTGTCAAAAACCTGTGTTCAAGTTTTATTTCTTTTTGCCCCTTTTTTTTTGGATGAATGGGTAGGGGTACCCCATACTCATTCACATGAGCATGGGGCCTGGTATGGTCCAGGAGGTGGGGGGGGTGCTCGCTGCCCCCCCTTACCTGATCTGCCGGGCTGCATGCTCAGATAAGGGACTGGTATGGATTTTGAGGGGGACCCCCACGCTGTTTTTTTTTTATGTGGGGGGTTCCCCTTAAGATCCACACCAGAGCAAAGGGCCTGGTATTGTCTTAGAGGGGGTACCCCACACAGTTTTCTTTTTTTCATTTTGGCGTGGGGTTTCCCCTCAAGATACCAGACTCAAAGGACCTGGTATAGTCCGATCCCGTTCATTGAAGTTGGATGGAGGTCGGACCATTATGGCGCAGGGCAAAGTCGGATCCACAGTCATACAACTATTGTGTCGTACCAGTGTGAACCTGGCCTAAGGCTCAATCCACATATGTCCAGCCGTGGCTTAATTGCAACTTTTAAAAGGATTCCAGTGCAGTTTCGTTCACTGGTTCAGGTGTGATTTTTTAATTGAAATCGCGCTTGGACCAGACTGAAAAACGTACAGGACTCTTTTTAAAAACAGACTGCGGCTTGCCCGGATATATGTGAATCGGCTCTATAGAAAGCCGGTTTGGTTTGCATGTCATGTGAATTGGATGCGGTTCAAATTGCAGCCAATTCACATGTATGTGAACCGAGCTATACAGTGGTGTAATGAACATACATTTGCTTCATGTAAAGCTGTCCATACATGGATTGAAATTCATCTGGGTCAAGCAAGGTTTTGACATGCTACAATGTAGGTGCATTACATTGAAGTGCAATTCAAAATGAACTCCACGCTCTGTCAGATTTTAGTGCCCTCCCATTCTCCCTGACACTGTAGGTAAGCCTTCACCATCTTCATGTATAATGCGTGGCTATTGGACCTGCATTGTACTCTGTGATTTTAGAGTGCAACTGTCAGCCAGAGCATCTGGAAATCTATACCTGTACATACAGGCGTCACACCATTCACCAAATCTCTCACACAAAGCACTAAATATATTGCAGTAATGGTAATTTTATAATAAATAACTTAATCTAATTGATAACTATTTTTTTCTTTTTAATGCATTCATACAGTGGTTGGAGACTGCTGGGTCCCTCCTGGAGCCCTGCTCTCTGCACAGGCTATGTACAGTACAGTGATGATGTCACCACTCCTTTTACAAGGTAATATCTGGGTTTGCAAAGGTTTTTAGTGCACACAAAGTGGATTTATTGTATATCCTTTGTGCCTATTAAGGAATATAGTATAGTATAGTATAGTATAGTATAGTATAGTTAAATTAAAGTTATTGTGCTTGGAGTTCTTAGAAATGCTACTACCCATTGATGGGTATTGAATGTTATGAATGAAAAAAATAAAAATCATAATTTTAGGATGTTCTAGGATTCTCCTAGTCTTGGGGAGTCTGTAGTGTGCAGCCTTCTGGCTCTGCAATGAAAACCACATCCAGCGCTCCCCACAGTGCAATACAGACTGCCTCTATATAGGCTGTGAAGGTCACACATTGAATTGTATGATAGGTTGGGAGGATTATTAATTTGGTGTTTCAAAAGTCAGAATCTACATTTTTTACAATGCCCGGGTTATTTTCAAGCAAGGCGTACCATTTGGCACCAGGGGGGGTGTGTAGTATACATTTCTGAATTTACATGCTGTAATACTAAATGGTTAAAGGTACAGTGAGTGTAACAGGAAATCTGCATAGCCACGCTATTAACTAATTGGCAATTAAGGTATAGGAGCAAATGTGAAAGATCGAGCCACCCCGTGCCTGAGACAAACTGATGGATTGTGTGGTGAACAAAAGAAGCTGTCATTGGCAGATGTTAGCGTCCTGCAACTACATCCACCATCTGGGCTCTTAAGCATGCAGTTGTTGCCAATCAAATATTGATGTGCAGCAGTTATTGTTACCTAAAACATCTACTGTCGGTATATTAAAAGGAGCCAACCAGTACAAAACTATGGGTCTGCCATTGCTGAACTGTTTTTCAAGGTGTAGTCAGTGAGGCTGTCTTACACATCCTTGTATTATTACTTAGTGAGTCAGATATATGATGTGCATAGGCTTGGCTTGGTCCAGGCCAGTCAATGATCACTTACTGAAAGGAGAATAGGGATGTCAGCATCAGAGCATGGCTTAAAAAACTGGCAGCTCTTGAATTTCTTTCCTGCCAGCTTAAGTTCTAAAACAACCTATCTTTATTACAATAGCCAGTTTTTCTTTGGGTGTAATATAGTCAACCATATAGGAGTGGTAGCATACAAAATGACCCTTGGAGGAGCCTGACTGAAATGTACATGCATTATTTAGCGCATATGGTATATTCTCTCCATTTCTGAGGCAGTAATTGGGAGCGCTGGGTTAGCTTTGCTTCTTCAAACCACTTTTTTTTCCTTGTTAAATAACTGTTTTCACCTTGGCACACCTAAAGTGTGCAAACATAAGAGGGCAATGAACCATTCAGGCATGATATCCTTCACCACCTCTAAAAGCAAATCACTACAAAAAGGAAACTATTGGATTTGAAATAAGATATCACATATTTATTATCAGATAGGATATACAGTATAGTAAACAGAGGCCTGGTCTAGGAACTGAATTTTTGTCAAAGGCCTATATTTAAATTGAAATATTAATATATATTACATGTTTATATATACAGGGCCGGCACTACCACTAGGCGAACTAGGCAGCTGCCTAGGGTGCACTGCCGTCCAGGGCGCATCCACGGCATGTCCTAACAAGACAGCGGCATGTACAAAAACCGATCCCCTGCAGCTGCTGGAATATAAGTAGTACTCCTGCGCTGTCAACTAATTAGAAAACTGAGGGTTCACTGCTGCAGACACCTAATTGGCTGATCCTTGGCAGATAAACAAGTGAATGGGTAAAGTTGTGATGCTGCGCTGTGAACTCTCTGACAAATGTTGTGAACCACTATACTAAAGTGCTAGTGCAAAAGTGATTCGGTAACAAACAAAGATAAAAAACAGGTTATGCTGTAGTGGGTGAAAATAAATCATAAACTATGACACATATCACAATTAACCACTTCAGCCCCGGAAGGATTTACCCCCTTCCTGACCAGAGCACTTTTTACAATTTTGCACTGCGTTGCTTTAACTGCTAATTGCGCGGTCATGCAATGCTGTACCCAAACGAAATTTGCGTCCTTTTTTTCCCACAAATAGAGCTTTCTTTTGATGGTATTTGATCACCTCTGCCGTTTTTATTTTTTGCGCTATAAACGGAAAAAGCCAGAAAATTTTGAAAAAAAAATGATATTTTCTACTTTTTGTTATAAAAAAAATCCAATAAACTCAATTTTAGTAATACATTTAGGCCAAAATGTATTCGGCCACATGTCTTTGGTAAAAAAAATGTCAATAAGTGTATATTTATTGGTTTGCGCAAAAGTTATAGCGTCTACAAACTAGGGTACATTTTCTGGAATTTACACAGCTTTTAGTTTATGACTACCTATCTCATTTCTTGAGGTGCTAAAATGGCAGAGCAGTACAACCCCCCCCAAATGACCCCATTTTGGAAAGTAGACACCCCAAGGAAATTGCTGAGAGGCATGTTGAGCCCATTGAATATTATTTTTTTTTGATCTAAGTGATTGAATAATGACAACAAAAAAAAAAAATGACAAAAAGTTGTCACTAAATGATATATTGCTCACACAGGCCATGGGCTTATGTGGAATTGCCCCCTAAAATACATTCAGCTGCTTTTTCTGAGTACGGGGATACCACATGTGTGGGACTTTTTGGGAGCCTAGCCGCATACGGGGCCCCGAAAACCAATCACCGCCTTCAAGATGGGCGTAAATTGTTGATTTCACTCCTCACACAGTTTTGAAGGCCATAAAATGCCCAGATGGAACAACCCCCCCCCCCCCAAATGACCCCATTTTGGAAAGTAGACACCCCAAGCTATTTGCTGAGAGGCATGGTGAGTATTTTGCAGCTCTCATTTGTTTTTGAAAATGAAGAAAGACAAGAAATTTTTTTTTTTCGTTTTTCAATTTTCAAAACTTTGTGACAAAAAGTGAGGTCTGCAAAATACTCACTATACCTCTCAGCAAATAGCTTGGGGTGTCTACTTTCCAAAATAGGGTCATTTGGGGGGGTTTGTGCCACCTGGGCATTCCATGGTCTCCGAAACTGTGATAGGCAGTGAAGAGTGAAATCAAAAATTTACGCCCTTAGAAAGCCTGAAGGCGGTGATTGGTTTTTGGGGTTCCGTATGTGGCTAGGCTCCCAAAAAGTCTCACACGTGGTATCCCCGTACTCAGGAGAAGCAACAGAATGTAATTTGGGGTGTAATGTCACATATTCCCATGGCATGTTTGAGCAATATATCATTTAGTGACAACTTTGTGCAAAAAAAAATTTAAAAAATTTGTCTCTTTCCCACAACTTGTGTCACAATATAAAATATTCCATGGACTCGACATGCCTCTCAGCAAATAGCTTGGGGTGTCTACTTTCCAAAATGGGGTCATTTGAGGGGGTTTTGAACTGTCCTGGCATTTTATGCACAACATTTAGAAGCTTATGTCACATATCACCCACTCTTCTAACCACTTGAAGACAAAGCCCTTTCCGACACTTTTTGTTTACATGAAAAAATTATTTTTTTTTGCAAGAAAATTACTTTGAACCCCCAAACATTATATATTTTTTAAAAGCAAATGCCCTGCAGATTAAAATGGTGGGTGTTTCATTTTTTTTTCTTTCACACAGTATTTGCACAGCGATTTTTCAAACGCATTTTTGGGGAAAAAACACACTTTTTAAAATTTTAATGCACTAAAACACACTATATTAATGTTTGATGAAATAAAAAAGATGATCTTAGGCCGAGTACATAGATACCAAACATGACATGCTTTAAAATTGTGCACAAACCTGCAGTGGCGACAAACTAAATATATTTTTAAAAGCCTTTAAAAGCCTTTACAGGTTACCACTTTAGATTTACAGAGGAGGTCTACTGCTAAAATTACTGTCCTCGATCTGACCTTCCCGGTGATACCTCACATGCATGGTGCAATTGCTGTTTACATTTGACGCCAGACCGACGCTTGCGTTCGCCTTTTCGCGAGAGCAGGGGGGGACAGGGGTGTTTTTTTTTTTTTTATTTCTTATTTTTTTGCTTTTTTATCTTATTTTTAAACTGTTCCTTTCATTTTTTTTTAATAATTTTTATTGTTATCTCAGGGAATGTAAATATCCCCTATAATAGCAATAGGTACTCTTTTTTGAAAAAATTGGGGTCTATTAGACCCTAGATCTCTCCTCTGCCCTCAAAGCATCTGACCACACCAAGATCGGTGTGATAAAATGCTTTCCCAATTTCCCAATGGCGCTGTTTACATCTGGCGAAATCTAAGTCATGAAATGCTCGTAGCTTCCGATTTCCTAGGCCATAGAGATGTTTGGAGCCACTCTGGTCTCTGATCAGCTCTATGGTCAGCTGGCTGAATCACCGGCTGCATTCTCAGGTTCCCTGTTGGGACAGGAGAGCCAGAGAAAAACATGGAAGACGGTGGGGGGGGGGGGGGCATTCCCTCCCACTGCTTGTAAAAGCATTCTAGAGGCTAATTAGCTGCTAGGATTGCTTTTACATGAAGGCCGACCGCTGGCTGAAAAGAATGATACCAAGATGATACCTAAACCTGCAGGCATCATTCTGGTATAACCACTCAAAGTCCAGCAACATACCAGTACGTTGCTGGTCCTTGTTGGGCATATATTGTAATCTTTTTTTTTTCATGCAGCCTGTGGGCTGAACGAAAAAAAGAGATTGATCGGTGGGTATGCCCCCTGCCATTAGAATAACTGCCTTCATCCACCCACTTCTAATGATGGGCATACATGCACCGTTTATAAAATGCCGAAGCATGGGGCATCCTCCCCACAAAAGGTCCTCCTCCGCCCCTGCTGCCCCATGCTTCGGCATATATCACCTCCGCTGGAGTCACGGCTTTATATATCGTGGGAGCAAACGCTGTTGCTGTCAAGATAAATAAATTTGCGCTGCAGCTGAATGGTGTACCTGAAGACAAAAAAATGGTTAACAATAAAACACAGTAAACCGTAAAGTATAAAAAATTGCATACCTGAAAAGCAAATATGATAAAACATAATAACAATAAAACATTGCAGAATAGAATACAGTAAAAAAGAGCAGAACAATAGAAGGAGAATAGAGAGAGAGAGAACAATAAAACGACAATTATTTTTTTTTTATTTTATATTTTTTTGTGTTTTTTTTTTTTTACACATTTCTTTGTAGCTGTAACTTTTGTAACTGTAACTGGTTCCAGATTCGGGTCTCTCAAAATGCGATGGCATCTTGGGAGACCCTGTGAAAGTGTGTCCTAGTCTGTGCAATGCTGTACCCTACGCTAATACTCAACTAGTGTATGGTAGCGTTCAAAACATTCACCAATGCAAAGACCAGGATTGTCAGGACAGGAGGGACAATAATAGCGGGTGTCACGCCTATATCTGCGCTTGCTGCAGACACAACATCTTTTTGGGAGGGGTTCGTTGGGTAGGGGTACTCGGGAGGACATAAAGAAAATGCCTCTCATGCTGCCGACTGCATTTGGTTGGGGATGTGAATGGGGGAATTACGGGTGCTGCAGTGGTGGGTTCCCAATCAGGATTGGCGAATGCAGCAGGAAGGGCATTATGGGCACGACGGGCCTGTGTTTGTCTTCTTCTTGGTGGCAGCGGGACACTACTTGTGCTTGCCACCTCACCAGCTTGAACTGCACTTATGGGACTCGCCACGTCACCAAGTATTACTGCAGTGCTGGTTTGACTACGACCGGGGTGTACTAGGCCGCTGGTGCTTGCCAGTTCCCCAAAACGCTACCAAAAAAACTGTTAGCGATCACAGGGATCAGGCCTGACTCTGCGAATGCTGCAGTTATGCGTTTAGTGTTTTGCAAGTGACAGTGATCGATCGACACTGCACTTGGGTGGGCTGGGCTGGGCGGAGGGGCAAAACGCAGGTGCTAGCAGGTATCTGGGCTGATCCCGCTAACACTGCGTTTTTGGGAACCCTAAACTGCTGGGGACGCTAGTATAGATCTGATCGGATCAGATATTGATCCGCTCAGATACTATACCACTAAGGGAAGTGTATGCTGCGTGCGTGGGTGTTAGCGGTACTGGCGCTAACCTGACGCTGCCTGGGGCAACGCAGACCTTATCTGATCCTAAAACCTAACTTATATCAACGTCGGGCGATCAGGGGGCTAAACCTTTATTCGGTAATAAACGGCGGGTGCCCTGACAGTATAAAAAATAAACTAACTAACCAGCGTCACCCGTAACAGTTATACGGTGATCAGTGGTGAAAGGGTTAACTAGGGGGCAATCAAGGGGTTAAAACATTTATTAGGTAGTATATGGGGGTCCCTGACGCTATGAAACGCTGACGGCGAACCTAAATATTTACCTCCCTAACTAGCGTCACCAGCGACACTAATACAGCGATCAGAAAAATGATCGCTTAGTGACACTGGCGACGGGGGGTGATCAAGGGGTTAAAACTTTATTAGGGGGGGTTAGGGGGGTACCCTAGACCTAAAGGGGGTTAACACTAACTGCTCCTCGGCGCTGGAACGGAAAATAGCGAGCCGAGGAGAGATGACATCACTTCCTCCGCTTCTGTTTTTTTTTTTTTTTTACAAGAAATCTCCGCTTCTGTTTACTATGCAGAAGCCGAGGAAGCATTTCATTCGCCAGGAGCGATCACGACGGGGGAGCCACGAACGAGTGGCCTCCCCCTTACCTTTGATCGCCCCTGACGATAATCCGACCGCCGCAAGGGGGGGGGGTCCGCCCGCAAGTCTCAATAGAGTTGGGACAATCAAAGATTGTTAGATAGGTGATGTTCCCTTCACTGTGAAACGTGAAAATATCGGCCAATGCCAGGCCAGTCCACTGCAGTGACACCTTTATGTGCACAAGCCCCTCACCTTACTGCTGTAAGGTTACAGCATAAATGAATCAGATGCTTTGGACAGGGGTCTTCAAAGGGTCCCTCCTTGGTGGATGCAGCAATGGATCACATAGGTATGGGTACAGCCTTTGCCTCCAGTTTGTTCAGTTAAAGTAAAGGAAATGGAAGAAAGATCCCAATAGCATAATACCGTTTAAAATTAAAATTTATAAAAGTGCAATAAATTGCTCCAATCCTGATGCATATCGTCACGTGATGTGATGGAGAAATAGGCGGACACTGGAAGTGACGTAAGTGTACGATCTTGCCGCTGGTGGGGTGTATTTTTTATACAAAGTGAGTGTATCTACCTAGTGCACTTTTAATAAATTTGAATTTTAAGCAGTATCATGCTATTGGCATCTTTCTTCCATTTTCATTATTTTAACTGAACAAACTGGAGGCGAAGGCTGTACCCATACCTATGATCCATTGCTGTATCCACCAAGAAGGAACCCTTTGAAGACCCCTGTCCAAAGCATCTGATTCATGCAGTAAGGTTGGCTTGTGCACATTAAGGTGTCACTGCAGTGGATTGGCCGGGCATCGGCCGTTATTTTCACATTTCACGGTGAAGGGAATATCGCCTATCTAACAATCTTTGATTGTCACAACTCTATTGGCACTGTTATATATTTTTATATCAGAGCCCAGGGTGTCTTATTGGACGTTTTATTTGTTTGTTATTATCACTATGTGTTATAATATTTCTTTGTTCAAAGATCGCATTTAGCAATACTCGCACCTCCATACACCTACTATTTGCATGTTTATGTATTCATTTGTAGTGGTTATTACTATCACCATGTGTTGATTATCAAGATTACTGCACATGCTGCACTGAGCAATTCTTTCACTTTGCACCTTAGAATTATTAATTGTGATATGTGTCATAGTTTATGATTTATTTTCACCCACTACAGCATAACCTGTTTTTTATCATTGTTTGTTACCGAATCACTTTTGTAATAGCACTTTAGTATAGTGGTTCACAACATTTGAGTTCACAGCGCAGCATCACAACTTTATCCTGCAGCTGCTGAATTCTGGCTTTCCCTCCTCTTTGTCCCACAGGCATTCAGCAGGGCAGGTCCTGCTGTCCCGCTTTGATCTCTTCTGGCCCCGCTGTCTCCTCTCTCCAGGCCCTGCTGTCCCCCTTGTCTCCCCCCCCCTCCTCCACAGCTCTGCTGGCTTCCCGCCTCTCCTCTCCCACAGGCTGCTGTGGAGGATGTGTCAGTATGGAGAGCGGGCAAAGGGCCGGTAAATGTGTCATCTACCGGCCCCTTCCTTGTCTGAAGAGTCAGTTATTCCATACCAATCATGGACTCTTTCTTTTTTTTTTTTAGTTTTCATAACTGCGGTATAGTAAACTGTGTTTACTATGCCTCAGTTTGTGAATGAACGGAAAGATCTGTACAGAGCTATTCCTGTTAATTCATTCTGTGCAGCTGAGGCTCCAGAGATGGAGATTAAGTCCCTTTCTCTGTCTCAAAGGTGAAACATCAGAGGTCTGTTTAGACTCCTGATATTTCACCAAAGCCCCCCAACTGGGGTCCTAAATAAATAATAAAAAATAAAATTGTAAAAAAATATATATATATATAAATAAAATGTTAAATACCGTATATACTCGAGTATAAGTCGAATTTTTCAGCACATTTTTTTGTGCTGAAAGTGCCCCCCTCGACTTATACTGGAGTCAAGCACTTTTCTGCAGCAAAAAATTTCATTTTCCGAACCGAATTTGGGGCCCCGTATCTCAGGCCCACTTGGTGCTAGGAACCTCAAATTTGGTGTGCAACCCCAGTAGAACTGGTACCATAACATATCTAAAGCTGGGGTTCCTAGCACTAAGTGGCCCTGAGATACAGGGCCCCAAAACCGGTTCAGGAAATTGCCTTTTTTCCGCTGCAGAAAAGTGCTTGACATTTTCTGAACTGATTTTTGGGGCCCTGTATCTCAGGGCCACTTGGAGCTAGTAACCCCAGCTTTGGAAATTTTATGGTGCTAGTTCCACTGGGTTTACACACCAAATTTGGGGTTCTTAGCACTAAGTGGCCCCAAGATACAGGGCCCCAAATTCGGTCAACTGTGTCCATCTGCAGCAATGTCATTTCGGGACCCTTTGGGTTCAGAGACCCCAAATTTTGGCTGCAGCTAGGGGGCATCTAGGAACCCTTAACTACCGAGTTTGAAGTTCGGGGGACCTATGGCTGCAAATGGGCACAGTGAGGCATGCAAATGGGCACAGTGATGCTGCAAATGGGCATTGTTGACCCTCTTTTCCACTTACAGTAGCTGTGCATTTCTCACCCTCGTCTTATACTCGGGTCAATGAGTTTTTCCCATTTTTTTGTGGTAAATTAGGGCCTCGACTTATACTCGGAACGACTTATACTCGAGTATATACGGTAATAAAAAAATTAAACCAAAATGAACAACTACTGGACACCAATGGAGTGAAGCTAAATATAACTAAAAGACATCGAGAAATCGGTAGTTGTCATTATTTGTAATTAGTTTTTTTTTTTTAAAAAAGGCCCAGGCATTTAAAAACTGAGCAGCCCATTTTTTTGTCCCAGTTCGGGCCTGCTTCCCACTGCTACCGACGTTCCTCACACACTGTGCCGACGTTCCTCACACACTGTGCCGACGTTCCTCACACACTGTGCCGATGTTCCGCATACCGCTGTGCACTGCAGGATTGGATGATGTTAGCTGGAGAAATTTAGCGGTTCCATGTTTTGATGTTATAATATTTCCTACTGTTTAAAAAAATTTTTAAGTTTTTTTTTTCGGGGGGGGGGGGAGTGCAAATAGCTGGTCTTGCCTAGGGCGCAAAATAGTCTAGCACCGGCCCTCTATATACAGGCCACACTGAGCAGTATATGGATGACCTGGGGCTGCTCGCTTCAGAGCCCTCCTGGAACTCAACGTATGAAATTTGTATGTTTGCATTTCCTTTGGGTGTTTTACTTTCCATCCAAAACCATTCCAAGTAGGCTACTGACTACCAATAACAATAAAGTGGCAATGGAAACAATCAGTGACAATGACATACACATATTGATGTCATCCTTGAACAACCCTATCCTCTATTCCAGCTGTCAGCTGTTCAGATATTGTTTTTTTATGAAAGTCAGTAACAGTTCATACACAGGCTGATAATCAGCAGAAAACTTTCAACCTGTCTCTGTAGATAATATGCACATACATGAGCATATCTGCTGTAATTATTCATGATTAATCATGGCTTTATGTTACTGTCTAGTAAAGCTATTTGCTTGAAGGGTTTTCCTCTCACTTCCTACCGTGGCTATAGTATAGGACAGGGGTGTCCAACCTTTTGTTCTTCCTGGGCCACATTGGAAGAAGACGAACTGTCTTGGGCCACACATAACACTAACAATAAGCATAGCTGATGAGCAGAAAAATGTAGGCAGATCTCAAGTTAACGATCACCGATAGTGAAAAGAGGGCAACATAAAGCGATATTTGACACAGTTTTTGATAACCTAGTGCATCAATATCTGGTTTGATGGATGTAGTAGCAATTCTCAATGATTCTCAAGGTGCTCATCAGATATTTTGGTTCGAATTTTGCCCATCATGTGCTTCATCCTTGAAAATATTTGCTCACAAATATAGGTGCTGCCGAAAACAGATTGCATGAATAAGACGTGATTGTGAAGAGTTTGATTTTTCTTTGGGAAGATAAAACTTATAAAAGTCCAGTAAAGAGATACTGTCATATTTTTCTTTGGCTGCATGTGTTCGCTAAGTTTTTACAAAACATTTACGGTATTGTTTACGGTATTGACACCCCTGGTATAGGAAGTGAAAAGAAATGGGACACAGATGCCAAAAAAACTGACAGGGGTTAAAACCCTCCCTTATTTTATCTAAAATGAAAAACAGTTTTGCTGTTAATTTTGCTTTAAGATGCACATGTGGTTGAAACGTGAAATCTTATACAAGCCAAAATCTCTGACATTTTTGTCCTCTCCATTCTGAGAACAAATATATTTTTTGTGATCCTATTCTTCACAGAGAGTAACACTGATGTACGTAGATTAAATTACGGTATTTATCCATTAGTGTTGGACCCATTTATTCAGGGTCAATCCTACAAGGCAAGGCCCATTCTAGGCAGCCACTGATGCAGTATTTCCATACTTTTGGCCCACTAGGTTTACAATGAGTTGGATACAGAGGTGAGACTGGATCACTCTTCTTGATTAGGGAGAAGCATCAGGCTTGTGTTGCATATGCCTGTTTGAATGGGCAAACAAACTGTCCATATATGGTCAGATTGCCCACTCGACTGAACCTCCAACTGATGTAGCCAGAAGTCTGTCATTTATGCCTCACTCACCTGGGTGAACTGACCTGTTCACTGAGCTGAGGGCCATATTTACCCACCCGAGAAGCACAGGTGGTTCGTTCATCCACAGGCAGCCAGCCTGTTCATATCAATGATAGATGGATCCCTGAGTGTACATTCATGGGGGATAGATTTTCAGTCAAACTATGCATCCTTAGCCTGCAGAAGTCTGTATTACAGTAAACTTAGGCTCACGCTAATTCTTCAGCATTTTTAATTTTGGGCAATGTCAAGCAATATCTTCTGTGACATCATAGGCATTGTCTTCCTGCTTATGAAGAGGGTAAAACATCCCAATCATCAAACATTTCATGGGCAATTTTCTCTCATGCCATACAATGCTTGATGTGATCTTTGTATTGGTGGTGGGAGGGATTATACAGTAATAGGCTACTCTGAAAGGGCGGACGAAGGCTTGGACATCCAGAATTCTGCGGCCTGCTCTCTCCATCTCCTTTGCAGAGTAGAAGTTGGTAGGGGAGGATCCCCTATGTTGTTATGCCAACTTTTTCAAAATCAGACTAAAGGAAATTGCATAGATGTGAACGGGCAGCACAGGGAAAGTTGGAATATCTCCTCTTAGATGATGTCACCTGACACACTAAAAATGGCACACATTTGAATAAAGATTGCACTTCTGTGTCCAGATTTGTGGTCAGGGCAGTCATCTTTGACCACATGGATCCCGTCACCCAGGCTCAGGTCTTTAGGAGCAGACTACAAACCCAGGATCAATTGTAGAGTTCAGACAGCTGTCACAAAAATACCTATAAAATATATTTGTAGTCAGAGTCTTCACTTACCCTAACAACCAAGGCCTGAGGTGTTCCTTGGCCTAGCTGGTCAGTATGCCTGAAAGGGAGCATACTCTGAATGTATGAATATGAAAATTGAATGATGTGTATAAGTATACATGAAAGTTTGGGGGAAACGGGCGGGTGGAAACCCTGAATGCAAGGCCAACGCCGGATCTGACAGAGGAGGAGGGATATATACCCCTCAGACTCCTCCTACAAATACAGGCTAGCCTCCGGCCAGCCTTCTTACTTGTAGTCAGAGTCTTCACTTGGAAATGCGATACCCTAACAACCAAGGCCTGAGGTGTGCCTTGGCCTTGCTGGTCAGTATGCCTGAAAGAGGGCAAAAAGACACGAAAGTAGGTGTGAAAAGAAAGCTTGATGAAGCGTGCGTCCGGATGGCTTCAGTATATGGATCCGGTATGTATCCGCTATAGCTGGAGGAAAACTGACGTCCCATGAATTGATGGTAAGAAGGGACCCCCTATTGAAACCTGCGAAACTGCCCAAAACCCAAATAAATGTGCCGTAAATGATTTGGATTAAGCCTGATTTATGAAAAAACCCAGACATGAAAACGAACTGCTTGTAGTGAGAGGATATGTAGGGGAAAGGGAGCAAGGGCTGACCCGAGGAGCCCCTGCAAAATAATGTCCGAGAAGATCGAAAACGGACACCACTTAAGTAGTTCTGTGAAATTCCCACAAACCCCTGGCCTGTCTATACTTGGTATGGGGAAGTTTGAGGGGGTGAGCCGCAAAAATGGATGAACTGGCAGGAGTTTGCAGGGGTCTGAAGTGCTGGATACCTTATGGATATGCATACATCCCAACTTTTTGAAATGGGAATGAGGGACACCTATCAGCAAAAGTATGCAGGTATAGGACACACCCCTTGTCACGCCGCCTTAAAGGAGGATTGTACAAAAAAAACAAGATTGGTTAAACCCCCAAGTGCTTTTCTACCACTATTATTCCTTTATATTGGCTTTTGGAATTTACAAATGCAGCAATTTAGAAATCAGATGAAAGGTTTAGCACTGGAAAACGCTTTTTAACAGATAAAAAGTGCATTTTATATACATCTATATAGAAAAGACCAAAATGAGGGACAAATGAGGAGGAATGAGGGACAGAGGGACATTGTTGCAAATCAGGGACAGTCCCTCAAAATCAGGGACAGTTGGGAGCTATGGATATGTTTGATAGCGTTGGCAGATAAGGCCAAAACGCTATAGCAATATGCATCATTAAAACATAGTGAAACCATACCAGACACACAGAAAACTGTTCCCACATGATTTGATCGGGTCGTGCTTCTGCTTATAACCTGACAACTGAGTCGGGGTCCTGAGCAGAGGAAGGAGGGCCAGACTCCATCCTGGGGAATAAGTCTCACGGCATGATTCAGCATACCCAAAGTGAATAAAAAAGTGGAAATAAAGTTGCGCTACTTATATCTAGATATATACTTATATACTAGCATCAACAATAAGACTAATTGTATAAAAAGTAAAAATAGAAAAAATGCAGCGCTACAAATTGCATAGGAACCCTGAATAGGTATCCAGAAGTGAGTGCTCAATATAAAATATTAATTGGTGAAATAAATGAATGAACATTTTATACCAATGTGCACACTGAAAATGCTACGTGCATAAGTATATATATATATATATATATATATATATATATATAAATAATCCTGCGAAGAAACACAAAATCATACAATATTATGGACACACATGAAAAGTCCAAACATAAAAGGTATATGGAATGGTTTGCACATCCAACCTACTGTGGAGCAAGATAACCAAAGTAACCATTCATGAGTCCCTGAAATAGTTCAGTGTAATATGTTCAATCCCATAGATGTAATCACAGGGCGTTGGAAATCCTAAAATGCAATATTGGAGCTGGGAATCATTTATATACAGCACCCGGGGATGTGCATCCAACACCAGGGAAGGGGGGTGAATACTCTTATCCCAAATCGTGGACGCAAACGCCAGTGGCGGTGGGTCAAACAGGCAGAAACGATCCTCACGGGCACACACTCCAGCTGGAACTCCTGTAGAAGGATTGGTGTACGTCTACACTTGCATCCAAAGGGCCAGCGATGACACAGAGATTTGATGATGAGGTTCCTAGTAAGGTGCTTCTCTTTATCTCCAAAGGGTAGCATGGATCATAGGAAAAGAAAAAAAGGCCTCCACAGTGCAGATGAATCCCAGGTTTAAAAATGTATTTAAATAAAAAAGGTATAAAATTGCACAAATATTGCATCATTGCTGCATATGATGGGCACAGGCTGCATATGATGGGCACAGAAGCTGCATATGTTGAGCACAGGCTGCATAAGATGGGCACAAGCTGCATATGATGGACAGAAGCTGCATATGACGGGCACAGGCTGCATATCACGGGCAAAGACTGCATAAGATGGGCATAGAAGCTGCATATGATGGGCACAGGCTGCATATGATGAGCACAGAGGCTGTATGATGGGCACAGGCTGCATATGATGGGCACAGTGAGGCTGCAATTGATGTTTTTTTTCCAGAAATTTTCAGTTTGCTTGCGCCCCCCCAAAAATTTTGAGCACCACCCGCCACTGGACAGAACCATTATGACAGCGCCGCTCTGACTCGCCGATCTGACTGAACATGCTATGGCAGAACTGCTCTGACTGGACACGCTGTGACTGAACACGCTATGACTGAACCCGCTATGATAGCACCCTCTATGACAGCACTCGCTATGACTGAACTTGCTGTGAAAGCACCCGCTATGACAGACCTTGCTATGAGAGCACCCACTATGACAGCAGCCATTGTCACAGCACACGCTATGATAGAACCACTATGATGGACCTGCTATAACAGAACCGCTGAGACGGAACCGCTAAAACAGAACTGCTGTGACTGATCCACTATGACAGAACCACTGTGACAGCAACCCGCTATGACAGAACCGTTATGACAGCACCGTTCTAACTGAACACGATATGGCAGAACTGCTGTGACTGAACACGCTATGAGAACACCCTCTATGACAGCACCCGCTATAACAGAACTTGCTGTGAGAGCACCCATTATGACAGCACCCACTATGACAGAACTTGCTATGAGAGCACTTGCTATGGCAGAACTTGCTATGAGAGCACCTGCTATGACAGCAGTCATTGTGACAGCACACGTTATGACAGAACCAAAATGATGGACCTGCTGTGACAGAACCGCTATGACAGGAACACGCTCCGACTGAACATGCCCTGACTGAACATGCCCTGACTGAACACGCCCTACCTGTACATGCTATGACAGCACACGCTATGAGTGAACCACACTGTACCTGGAACACCCTGTGACTGGAACACGCTATGACTGGAACACTACGACTGGGAGAGGAACCGCCACGAGACTGCTGCAGCCGACGGCCGCTCTGTCAGGAAACCAGAAATTACGTGCATCAGCTGTGACCCTGCACCCTAATTGCGAGGCCGACGCCGGATCTGACAGAGGAGGAGGGATATATACCCCTCAGACTCCTCCTACAAATACAGGCTAGCCTCCGGTCAGCCTTCTTACATATTTTCTAGGCTCCGTTATGTACACATGATATGAAGTTGCCCTATTTGCCTCTATGGTAAACCTTGTCCTGATGAGGGGGAAGAATTGAATTAGGACTGCTGTGTGTTTTTATACCTGCAGTCTCAAATCATCTTTATGAAGTGTGGTGGGAGTACTCATCTGTATATAGCCATATGGCTGAATTAAATTTCCCCACACTAGGTACCAGATTTACTTGTTGTACAGTAAGAATACATGCCAAGAGCTTTCTTTTGGCACATGGAATGGCTGAATATGGCCATTGGGGAATCAATCCCATAGCTCCCAACTGTCCCTGATTTCGAGGGACTGTCTCTGATTTGGAGCAATGTCCCTCTGTCCCTCTTTCCTCCTCATTTGTCCCTCATTTTGGTCTGATCTATATAGTTGCATATAAAATGCACTTTTTATCTTTCAAAAAGTGTTTCCCAAATCTAAACCTTTCATTCGATTTCTAAATTGCTGCATTTGTACATTTTAAAAGCCAATATAAGGAATAGTAGTGGTAAAAAAAAGTCCTTGTGGATTTAATTAACCTTTTTTTTGTTAATTCTCCTTTAAGGGGGTGTGGCAGGGGGCGTGTCCTATGCCTACATACGTTTGTTAGTAGGTGTCCCTCATTCCCATCTCAAAATGTTGGGAGGTATGCAATCCCGTAGTTCAAAAGGGACGATTAAATGCAGCATTATACAAAATGATCATCTTAGTAAAAGCATAATGAATGTACACACTGTACACAATGTACACACTGGTATACAATCCAAGATGCTCAGGCTTTTCCTACACATTGAAGTCTGGGATGTTGTAGTTCCCCATAAATTATTAGTCATGCCAGCTCTAGTGAAGGACAGCTGTCTCAATGTTCTCCGCCTCCCTTCACTCCGGCTTCCCCCTCCACTCTGCAGGCTGCTTTGGTGACTCAGACTCTGCAAATTGCTGACATCATCTTACAGGAGGTCAAGAGTTCAACAAAGACACTGGCAGGGGTGGAGGAGACTGCAAAAGAGCTGTATGGGCGTGCTCTTAAATGATCTATTCATTGTTTCATTTCTGTTCTACACTTAAGAAAATAATGTTTGCTTCCATAAGTAATACATCGAAATAACATTGTTGACCAATCAATAAATGAATGTGGTTCTTCTCCTTACTACATATTTTCAGTAATACTGTACTTCTGTAAGTGTTGGCTGGGTTCACAAAACTCAGAGCCCTTTAGAACATTATTAGTGTCCTTTCTTTAGGGCGTGAATATCACTGGCTCATAACTGGTTATGCTTAGGGATTTTTTAAATGGATCTTAGAAAACCAGCTGAACAAGTCCAGCAGCATGATGCAGGTGGGTGGAAGAGGATCATTGCTAAGACTTTGAAAGCAACTGTCTATTGTGACTCTTCACAAAAAGCATCACCCCTAAATCGGTAATTGGGATTTGGGAACACCCTACAAAATGTGCCTGTAGACCTAATGTGATTGATGTGTGATTTGAACCAAATCAGGTGATGATGATGTCCACAGGTACTGGCAGGCATAGCTGACAGTTTTTTGGTTAATTACCAGGATTTGATTTTTCATTCAATCTTGATACTGATTTGTTTGTTTATACACTGGCCTCCTGAAGAAAAAAAATGCCTCTATGTCCAACTCATGTCTATAGTTAATTTAAAGTGGTTCTAAAGCCTTAAAAAAAATTATAAATACCCCTTTTCTCTTTTTTTTTATATGTGATCACATCACCTCTGTTCTCAGCTGCATAAGAGCTGGGGGAGGAGAACCAGCAGCACACTGAGCTTTCCAGTGAATGGCTGTGCAGAGGGTGTGTGTCAAGACAAGTCTGATCATTGGAGGAGAGCACACTGAGTTCCCAGCATAGCTAGAGAACTTACCACAGTGTGCTCTCCTGCTGAAGTGTTGGGGTAACAAACACTTTAATGCTATGCATTAAGGTAAAAAACGTTCTGTGCTGCAGGATCCACCCCTCCCTTTATTCTTACCTGAGCCCGATACTGATCCAGTGATGTGCACGAGAACAGAGGCTCCTGCCAAAGTCTCCCTCCAATCACCTTGGGTAGATTGATAGCAGAGGCAGCCATTGAGAGGGAGCCATCTGACAAGAAAGCAGGGGTGGGGCCGTGCCGCCCAGCCTGTGCCAATAGACGCAGACAGGGCAGTTCAGGAGTGAGCCCGCATGAGTACCCTCACAGGAATAGGGGCACTTGCCAATGAAGAGGAGCCTGGAGCGCCGACGGAGGACCCCTGAAAAGGAGGACCGTGGCTGCGCTATGCAAAACCATTGCACAGAGCATGTAAGTATAACATGTTTATTATTTTAATTAAAAAACCCTGAAGCTGTAAAATTACTTTAAAGCTGAACTTTGGCCTTACTTTCCATCTTGCACAGTTGTACAGGCTCCTCCTTCAGTACAGGAGTACTGACATTGCTTATACTGATTTCACTGCAGATTGTGAACGTCTCATTTCTATAGCTGGAGGATGACCAGCATAATCTCAACCTCTCTTTTCCAGCCTGAATGTCCCTGGCCCACCCCATTCTTTCATACATTAGATTTAATTTCTTTTAGTCATATGGAGACTCACATTACCTGCCCATCAAGGCAAGTGAAAATCTCTCTGCATATGTAAGCAGCAATGTAAGCAACATTCTATCTAAGGATACAGGATAAGGATTGCATTAGAATGTGCACCCCAAAGCTCAAACACACATGCCGTTCTCTGCAGCCCCAGTTGCACGAGGCAGTGAATGAATGGGAAGTGCTCTGTGCTGAGCGGCTTCCTGCTCATTTACAAACTAAAGCATAGTAAACTCAGTTTACTATGCTTCAGTTATGAATCAACACAGTGAGCGAGTGTGTTCACTGTGTTCATATACAAAAGGAAGGGGCTGGCAAATGACATGTTTAATAGCCCCTTCCCCCACTCTCCATCTTGAAACATCCCCCACAGCATTTAGTTGCAACAGAGTAAAAGCCTTGTATACACAATAAACATCTCTAGCCCCATCCAAGATGGTCATGCGTGCCACACACCAGAAGTGACACCATAAATGTAGCCCCGCCCATAGCGTTTCACCTATTGGACATCTTCAGGGATTGTTGACATCCTCCTTTACTCTGCTGTATTTATGTGTATTCCTTTTTTTTTCTTTTTTTTTACAAACAAGGGTGGTCTTTATTTAGAAAACATGGTATTGCACATTACACTGCAAAATCATCAATACATATTCACACATCAATGGCAAAGAATATAGAGCATACACATATTACAGGTGCATATTTATGTGGTCGAAAACTATGACTTATAGTGAAAGGTATCTACTTTTCTCTAGGGCATAGGCAAGGGGGGAAGGAGGGGGGGCTACTTCCATCATACCATACCATATTAAACCAGGAGAGAGAAAGAATAACTACAACCCATTATAAGAATCAAGTTTGTTCAGTCCATGGTTGCCAGATTTGGTTGTATTTCTGAGGACACCCTCTATTAGTGTATGTTAGCTTATACATAGGTAAGACAGCATTTATGGATGATTCCCAGGACTCTATCATGGGGGGAGAGGAAGAGGCCCATTTTACCAATATTTCTTTTTCAGCATAGAACAACAGGAAAGAGACCAATAACTTGTCTCTGATCATCATCCTGAATGCCTAATAAGGCCAGTTCAGCCAACATCGGAATTGACAACTGTAAGCGGATATTAATACACTCCACAATTGCAGTCCAGTAATGCACTAATTGGGGGCAAATCCAGAACATGTGAATATATGTGCTATTAGAGGATTGACACTGTGGACAATTCTGTGAACGCTGAGGGTATATCCTATGCAGTCTTTGAGGCGTGTAAAAAATTCTGTGCAGGAACTTTGTTGGCAGCAACTTGTCCCTGAAGGAAATTACCAACTTGGAACTATCCTCAAAGCACTCCTCCCAGGTCTCCCTGTCCAAACTGGGGATATCAGTCCTCCCCTTTTCCCACAGTGCATCCATTTTGGGTGAGTCTACCCTAAGAAGAGCTCGTTATAACGCAGAAAGGGTTTATCTAAAGATTCCTGTGCTAGCAATGCCTCGACAGCATCAGCTTTAAGACTAGGGGCACTGTGCTTTAGCTGCGTGCCACAGCTGGTAGTATCGGAAGACAATCCATCCCGGGAGTCTATATTTAGCCACAAGGTCTCGAAAGGAGAGTAATTCATAGTTACATAGCTACATAGTAGGTGAGGTTGAAAAAAGACACAAGTCCATCAAGTTCAACCTATGTGTGTGATTATATGTCAGTATTACATTGTATATCCCTGTATATTGTGGTCATTCAGGTGCTTATCTAATAGTTCCTTGAAACTATCGATGCCCCCCCGCTGAGACCACAGCCTGTGGAAGGGAATTCCACATCCTTGCCAGTTTTACAGTAAAGAACCCTCTACGTAGTTTAAGGTTAAACCTCTTTTCTTCTAATTTTAATGAGTGGCCATGAGTCTTGTTAAACTTTCTTCTGCGAAAAAGTTTTATTCCTATTATGGGGTCACCAGTACGGTATTTGTATATTGAAATCATATCCCCTCTCAAGCGTCTCTTCTCCAGAGAGAATACGTTCAGTGCTCGCAACCTTTCCTCATAGCTAATATCCTCTTTTATTAGCTTTGTTGCCCTTCTTTGTACTCGCTCCATTTCCAGTACATCCTTCCTGAGGACTGGTGCCCAGAACTGGACAGCATACTGACCGGGAACAGGATGCTGTACCTGATGCCTTTAACGGGTAGAGCAGCCTTGATGTTATCAATGGAGCGGCGTTGCTGTTGGGTCTCCATGGTGTAGTCTGGGAAAAACTGGAGCTTGACGTTGCGGTAGAGCAACTCTCTCGCAACTCGAGCCGCCCGCAGCAGTTCATCCTTGTCCTGAAAATTAAGCAGCCGAAGTATGAGGGTGCGAGGTGGGGCTTCCTCTGGGTCAGGCCTAGGCGGGACACGGTGGGCCTTCTCCACTGCGAAAAATGGTGACAGCTGGGCCGCGGGGAGCAGAGCAGGGAGCGTAGCATTTCCTCAGTAAAGACCGTGGAATTCCGGCCCTCTACCCCCTCCGGGAGGCCCACAATGCGGAGGTTGTTTCTACGGCTCTGGTTCTCGGCATCTTCCGCTCTATTATTCCAGGGCCTTTACCTTTGTTTGCAAGGCCCGGATGGAGGCAGCGTGGTCAGTCACTGAGTCTTCCACATCCCCAACGCATTGCTCAGCCGCCGTGAGCCTGGTTACGGATCTTGTCCAGGTCTTGCTGCATTAGTCTAACATCCATTTTAACTGCCTCTATCTTGGAGGTTAACACAGTCTGACAGGAGGTGATAGCTGCCATCACCTCCGGAATGCCAGCTGGAGCAGAACCAGCTTCTACCTTGTGGTCTGTTTGCGACGCCATATTGCTGAGGTTCGCTGATGATCTCGGCGCGCCGGACACTGGGCTGGCTTCAGCCGACTCACAAGGGGAAATCTCAGTTTCTTTCCCTGCTTTTGATGTTCCAGAAGGCATCCAGAGACCGCAGGCACCTCAAAAGCTTAATGTCACCCAGGTGCGGATGATATTTCAGATTACACTCCAGTAGAGCTCAGAAAGCACTTCTACTCAGTCCGCCATCTTGGTCACGCCCCCATCCCTTTTTAACTCTAATTATTATACAGGATTTATATAAGGCCAACAGTTTTTCGCAGTGCTTAACAAAATGAAGGCAGACATTACAGTTACATTACAATTTGGTACAAGAAGACTCAGAGGGCCCTGCTCGTTAGAGCTTGCAATCTAAGAGGGAGGGTCAATTGATACAAAAGGCAATAGCTGTGGGGGATGAGCTGATTGAGAAAGTAAAACAGTGTATTAGTTAGAAGCAGGATAGGCTTCTTTAAAGAGAAGGGTTTTCAGGGATCGTCTAAACAGTTGGACAGATTGGGGTAGGAGTTCCAAAGGATGGGAGAAGCCCTGGAGAAATCCTGGAGGCGAGCATGGAGGAAGTGACAAGGGAGCAATAGAGCAGGAGGTCTTGGGAGGACCAAGAGAGTGGTTTGGTTGGTATTTTGAGACTAGGTTAGTGATGTAGCTGGGGGCAGAGTTGTGGATGGCTTTGTACATTTTTGTTTGAATTAGTTATTTGAATTTTATTCGTTGGGTGAGTGGAAGCCAGTGGAGGTATTGGCAGAGAGGGGTGAAGGACACTGAACGGTTGGTAAGGTGGATGAGTCTTGCAGCAGCATTTATTATGGACTGAAGGGGGGATAGTGTATGTAAAGGTAATCCAATGAGGAGGGAGTTGCAGTAGTCGAGGCGAAAGATAAAAAAGCGGGAAAAAAAAAGAAGGGTTAAGATGGCGAAGGTTTCTACGGGTAATTGTTTGGTAGTTGGAAGGCAAGGAGGAGGAAGACAAGGAGAGAGTGAAACCAATAAAGTGGTGATCAGAGAGAGGAAAAGGAATGTTGGAGAGGTTGCGCGGAGTGCATAGGTAGGAGAATATAAGGTCAAGGCAGTTGCCATCAGCGTGAGTAGAAGTGTCCATTGTTTTAGGTCAAAAGAGGAGGTTAGGCTCAGAAATGTGAAAGTAGCGGGAGTGTTAAGATTAACAGGGATGTTAAAGTCACCAAGAATGATTACTGGAATTTCAGAAGAGAGAAAGTAGGGTAGCCAGGCAGAGAAGTCATCAAGGAAGCTTGATACTGGTCCAGGAGGCCGGTAGATCACAGCAATTCTCAACGAAACTGGAGAAAATAGACAAATACAAATGGGGAGAGGGACAGAGAGGGGGGTAAATGAAGAACCTGAAAAGTGCTTTGAGGGGATAGGAGGATTCCAACACCACCTCCTTTCCGTCCACTAGGCCTGGGAGAGTGAGTCCACAGGAGGCCACCATGGGAGAGGGCGGCAAGAGAGGGAAAGTCAGATTCTTGAAGCCAGGTCTCCGTAATTGCAAGTAAGTTGAAGGAGTTTGTGATAAATAGGTCATGGACGGTGTTAAGTTTGTTACAAATAGAGTGGGCATTCCAAAGGGCACAGGAGAATTGGCTAGTTCTAGGCAGAAGAGGAAAAGAAATTAGATTATGTGGATTGGGGCTGCTGTCAGAGGATATGGGGTGCCGGGTATGTTGGCCAAAGGTAAATGATTGTGGTCCAGGATTTGGGGAAATATCTCCAGAAGTAAGTAGAAGCAGAAGGGTGAGAGAGGTGATATGGGAGTGTGACTTATGTACCATCCTTCTTCTCAGTTACTGGCTGTAATGGCATGACTGTTGAAGCCCGGGTCTTGAAGGACAGGGGTATATCTGACTCTGTCATTCCCACAATATTCAAGGCCAGAAAAGCCTCTTGAGAAAAATCTACTGCTATACCTGAAGATCCTTTTAAGCCTGGTGTGAACACAAGCATTTCAACCCCAGAGACTATTTAGTACCTCATATTCTGGCTTTTCTGGAATATACTGGCAAGTCAAAATTCCTTTTTTTTTCACACTTGCAGGATGTCTTCTTCCAGCTTATCTTGCTCTGTACATGTTACATTGCAACAGTGATGCAGAGACCAATAAATCAACATGACAGCCAAATACACTACTGTATTGTTTATACAATTTATATGAAATACAATGATTTTTTTTTAGTATAAAAATGAAAGCTAGACTAACTGCTTCCCGCCCTGGCCATTGTAAAATGACACCCGAGCGGGAGCCATATTGTTCTAGGTGGACCTCATATGATGTCCTTCCTGGAATGGGCCACGCTCCGGCGCGATCTGTCACCCACTGTGTCCACCGGACACAGCGGATGACTGATCAGTATACCAGCCCCCTGCCCGTACAGTGAATTTCACTGCTATAAACATTTTTTACTGAATTAAATGGATTCATTCAGTGTGTATTCACATGGTACAGATGGGCTGTGATTGGGCCCTGTCTGTACCATGTAATCGCTGTAATCAATCACAGCAGATCACATGACAATTGTAAACAATGTATGGCTTTGATTCATGCCATTCATGTTTTACAATTGTGTTGCTAGCTGTGATTGGTCACAGTGATCACATGGTACAGACAGGGCAAATCACAGCCCATCAGTACCGAGTGAATACACACTGAATGAATCCATTTAATTCAGTAAAAATGTTTGCTTATAGGAGTGAAATTCACTGTCATGGCAGTGAATGGCAGGGGGCAGGTACACTGATAAGTCATCTGCTGTGTCAATTGGACACAGTGGGTGACAGATCGCACCGGAGCGCAGCCCGTTTCCACGGTCTCATCCCCACTACCGTGACCATGGTTGTGGGGTTCTGTGGGCACGGGGCTAAACAGAATCTGGAAGCATCCAAATCCCGGCCCCCCCTCCCCCATGTGAAAGCATATCGGGTACATCATACCCCTACCCATTCACCAAAAAAATGTCACAAGGTAATAAAAACACATTCACACACAGTTTTTGATAATTCTTTTATTAAAAAATCAAAAAATAGTGTCCCCCAATGTAAGTCCTCCTTCAATCACCCACCGGAAAAAGAAAACAAATAAAAAAAAGTTCCTGCCGTCAGTGAAGGTTGGCTGCCTACTGCAGGCTCCACCGTCTCACATACCTTATATAGGTAAGGGGTAGCACCGCCCCATTGTGACGTCACCAACCCAGCATGCACCGGTCCATGACGTCACAAGCTAAACGTTAGTGAATTGACCCCATAGTGTGTAGAAAAATATAATAATCCTGATCACCCCCAAAGTAGTACAGTGTCACAATGGTGACACTGTATTGCTCTGGTCACATTAAAAATAATATGTAAAAAATATAGGAAAAAAATGTAGGAAAATATTTAACAAAAATGTAAAAAATTATATATATATTTTTTTACATACTGTCACTAGTCAGTGTCCTTGCTCACCACCACACCAGGTGTATGGTGATGCCGTGCTACACTGGTCATAGTGTGTAAAAAAGATAAATAAATAAATATGTGATAAAAAAAACTTTAAATTTAATTTTCCAAACAATTGTAACATGAAATTACAACTTTAAAAAATGTACTATGCCTCTTACTAAATACCTTGGACTATCTACTTTCCAAAAATGGGTAATGTGGGGTATTTATCGGCGTATAACACGCGCCGCGTATAACACGCACCCCAAGTTTAGGAGGGAATTTTAAGGAAAAAAACTTTTAGGAGGTAAGTTTAAGGGAAAAAAACTTACATTTAAATGCCCATCATTGCAGCCTTCTCAGTGTCATTGAAGCCTTCTCAGTGTAGCCATGTCAGTGCAGCCTTGCCCCAGTGCAGCCATGTCAGTGCAGCCTTGTCAGTGCAGCCTTGCCCCAGTGCAGCCATGTCAGTGCAGCCTTGTCAGTGCAGCCTTGCCCCAGTGCAGCCATGTCAGTGCAGCCATGTCAGTGTTGCCCAGTGTTCATTGCAGCCTTGTCCCAGTGCAGCCTTGTTAGTGCAGCCTTGCCCCTGTGCAGCCTTGTTAGTGCAGCCTTGCCCCTGTGCAGTCTTGTTAGTGCAGCCTTGCCCCTGTGCAGCCTTGCCCCAGTGCAGCCTTGCAATCCCCGCCGATTGTTTGCGATCATGCCGATATACACATCCGAGTGTACAGATTTAAATATGGCGCCAGCGGACTCGGCGGAGCAGAGCGAGCGCCGGCGAGATCAAAGGGACTGGGCGGAGCTGAGATACACATAGCTGAGAGTACTCGGCTCCTCTCGGCTCCGCTCACAGTCACGCCCAGTCCCGCCATTGGACCTGTGTTATGTCCATCATAGGGCGGGACTGGGTGTGACTGTGAGCGGAGCCGAGAAGAGCCGAGTACTCTCGGCTATGTGTATCTCGGCTCCGACCAGTCCTTTGAAAAAAGTGCGTGTTATACGCCGATAAATACGGTATTTGTACCGTCATGGCATTTTCAGGTCTCCAGAAATTAGATCAGTTTTCACATATATATATACAGTATCTTACAAAAGTGAGTACACCCCTCACATTTTTGTAAATATTTTATTATATCTTTTCATGTGATAACACTGAAGAAATGACACTTTGCTACAATGTAAAGTAGTGAGTGTACAGCTTGTATAACAGTGTAAATTTGCTGTACCCTCAAAATAACTCAACACACAGCCATTGAGTTCTAAACCACAGGCAAGAAAAGTGAGTACACCTCTAAGTGAAAATGTCCAAATTGGGCCCAAAGTGTCAATATTTTGTGTGGCCACCATTATATTCCAGCACTGCCTTAACCGTCTTGGGCATGGAGTTCACCAGAGCTTCACAGGTTGCCACTGGAGTCCTCTTCCACTCCTCCATGACGACATCGCAGAGCTGGTGGATGTTAGAGACCTTGCGCTCCTCCACCTTCCGTTTGAGGATGCCCCACATATGCTCAATAGAGTTTAGGTCTGGAAACATGCTTGGCCTGTCCATCAGCTTCTTTAGCAAGGCAGTGATCATCTTGGAGGTGTGTTTGGAGTCGTTATGTTGGAATACTGCCCTGCGGCCCAGTCTCAGAAGGGAAGGCATCATGCTCTGCTTAAGTACATGTTGGCATTAATGGTTCCCTCAATGAACTGTAGCTCCCCAGTGCCAGCAGAACTCATGCAGCCCCAGACCATGACACTCCCACCACCATGCTTGACTGTAGGCAAGACACACTTGTCTTTGTACATCCTACCTGGTTGCCGCCACACACACTTGATACCATCTGAACCAAATAAGTTTTATCTTGGTCTCATCAGACTGCAGGACCTGGTTCCAGTAATCCATGTCCTTAGTCTGCTTGTCTTCAGCAAATTGTTTGTGGGCTTTCTTGTGCATCATCTTTAGAAGAGGCTTCCTTTTGGGACAACAGCCATGCAGACCAATTTGATGCAGTTTCGACGTATGGCCTGAGCACTGACAGGCTGACCCCCCACCCCTTCAACTTCTGCAGCAATGCTGGCAGCGCTCATATGTCTATGTCCCAAAGACAACCTCTGGAATTGACGCTGAACTTCTTTGGTCGACCACGGCAAGGCCTGTTCTGAGTGGAACCTGTCCTGTAAAACCGCTCTATGGTCTTGGCCACCCTGCTGCAGGTCAGTTTCAGGGTCTTGGCCTAGGCCATCTTTATTTAGAGCAATAATTCATTTTTTTAGATCCTTAGAGAGTTCTTTGCCATGAGGTACCATGTTGAACTTCCAGTGACCAGTATGAGAGAGTGAGAGCGATAACACAAAATTTAACACACCTGCTCCCCATTCCCACCCGAGACCTTGTAACACTAACAAGTCACATGACGCGGGGGGGGGAATGTCTAATTGGCCCAACTTGGACATTTTCACTTAGGGGTGTACCCACTTTTGTTGACAACAGTTTAGACATTAAAGGCTGTGTGTTGAGTTATTTTGAGGGACAACTAATTTACACTGTTATACAAGCTGTACACTCACTACTTTACATTGGAGCAAAGTGTCATTTCTTCAGTGTTGTCACATAAAAAGATATAATAAAATATTTACAAAAATGTGAGGGGTGTACTCACTTTTGTGAGATTCTGTACCAGTTTGTGGACTCTATAACTTTCCTACAGACTAAATAATATACACTGATTTGGCCCTCTCTCTCCGGCACTTTTTTCCATTGCCATGGAACCAGTGGCGGAGGCGCTGCGTGTCTCACCACACATTAAAGGATTACGGCTGGGCTGGCTGGAGGAGAGGGTGGCCTTGTATGCAGACGACCTCCTTCTCTTCCTGAATAACGCTGGCCCCTCCCTGCAGGGGGCACTATCAGTACTTGAAGACTTCTCCGTAAAAACGGGACTTAAGGTTAATTGGGTTAAGTCGCAGCTCCTGGCTATTGATGCTGAGGCTAAAAAAGGTGCTTCGACTTCTTTTCAGCTGCAGTGGGTGGACAAGTTTACCTACTTGGGGGTGTGTATCTCAAGGAACGTGAATGATTTCATTCCAATTAATTTGTTTCCAGTAATCAATTCAGTCAAAGCTAAGCTGAAAGCATGGGAGAACCTCCCCCTATCCTTACTGGGCCGTGTTAATCTCATCAAGATGAAAATCCTTCCCAAGTTCACATATTTGTTTCGTAACTCCCCTCAATGGATCCCCAAATAATTTTTTTCCCAACTTAACAAAATCTTCTCCTTTCTTTGGGGTCCACGTCCCCTCCGCTTTAAGCTATCCACCCTAATGCACCCTTGTTCGCAGGGGGGTTTAGCATTCCCGGATTGTCACAAATACTTTATAGCGGCTCAATTGGTCACTGCATTTTGGTGGCTTGTTCCAGACAGATCCAACTCGGCTTGGGCCACTGAGGCTGCGTTACTCGGATCAGCAGAAGAGTTGTCAAATATCCTTTTACGGGGCCCCAAAGCTCCATACGACCTAACCCCCTCCATGCGTACTACCCTTAGGGCATAGAGGGAAGGTCTGATCTGTGAAAAATATCCTCTGATCGCTGTATCACCGAATGGAACAATCCCAACCTGCAGCATTTTCTTAAGCTCCCTGACCCTGTGATATGGACCAGGTATCACATCAAGGTTCTCTCAGACATCACATCAGACCTAACATTATTCTCCTTTGATCACTTAATGTCTCATCACAACGCCCCACTCTAGCACAATTTCAGATACCTACAGTTGTCCCATGCTTTCAGGGCTCAGTTTCTGCCAGGTGAAAGGCAGATGGTGCAATCCGACCTGGAGCGGATTCTGCGATTTGATTGTACCAAAAAACCCACCTTAGTGCTATATGCGTACCTCCTTTGGGTCTCTTCTCCTGAGCTGTCCAGACTCCGTCAGCAATGGGGCCTGGATGTTCCGGAGTTGGACTCTGAGGACTGGGAGGATGTGTGGGACTTCTCATTTAAAATACTGGTTTCCTTGAGAGATCACCTCATTCAATACAAGATTGTCCATAGGGCATATCTTACTCCCGCTCGGGTGCACAAGATGAGGTCTTCTCTCTCCCCGGAGTGTTGGTGGTGTGATCATGCCCCCACGGACTATATCCACATTTTCTTGTCCTGCCCAGTAATTACAGGTTTCTGGTCACAAATTAGGTGAATGAGCTGCTAAGTATCGCTATTGATCCTTCTCCAAAAATATGTCTGCTGGGGCTGGTGGAGGACTTGGTGCCAAGAGTGGCAGAGAGAACCCTGTTGGGTCTCCTGCTGTTCTATGCCAGGAAGTCTATTGTCCTAGGCTGGAAGCAAAAGACTCCTCCCTCTATAGGTTCATGAAAATCACTTGTTAACACGGTGATACCCCTTTACAGGGACATTTACACTCACAGAGGGTGTCCGAAAAAGCATGAAAGAGTCTGGAGTAAGTGGTTAGCGGAGCCCTCCACTGCTGTAACAAACTAAGGGGCCTCTCTGTTATATAACAGCCTTTCATAATGTCCTAATAGAATTACCCGAGTTGTGAGAGCTATTCTGGGTGTGCCAGCCATGTGTTAGCCCTCCCTTGGAGCAGGAGCCATGACAACTTGTTGCTATTGGTATGTCTATGATAGTAGTAGATAATTTGATGTTCCTGGATATTGTATACAACATTTTATGACCCCTGCATGGGTCCATTCCATTCTAAAGGTCTGGTGTGGGCCGAGCTGCTGTATGTATGTATTGTTTTGTGTTTGACATAAAAATAAAAAAGTTTAAAAAAAATAAATAAATAATATACACTGATTTGGGTTATTTTCACCAAAAAAATGTAGCAGAATACATTTTAGCCTAAATTTATGAAGAAAGATTATTTATTTGCAAAATTTTATAACAGAAACAAAGAAAAACATGTCTTTTTTTCCCAAAATTTTTGACCTTTTTTTTGTTTATTTAGCAAAAAATAAAAACTCAGTGGTGATTAAATACCATCTAAAGAAAGCTCTATTTGTGTGAAAAAATGTTATATGGGTACACTATTGCATGATCGTGCAATTATCATTCAACGTGCGGCAGCGTTGAAAGCTGAAAATTGGCTTGGGCAGGAAGAGGGTAAAAGTGCCCGGTATTGAGATGGTTAAATGTAATAACACAAAGTTTTATAACCAGGGGGCAAGATGAATTAGGATGGGCTTGAGGAGTGAGAATGAAGAAATGAATGAGGGTGGTGCTGCCTTCAAGAATAGATAGCCTAGGCAGGGATGTGGAACATGCACAGGATGCATATGATTTTGAAAATTATGTTTTTTTTATGGGAAGCGGATGGGAGATAGCACTGTACAGCTGCATATATATTCCAGCTGGGATAAACATTTGAATAGTTATGATAAAATAAATATTCATATTTTGAATATTGACACATCATCATGCCTTCTGCAACTTTGGGTACCTGCACGTCAATGTTTCTTCCCTGTAGAGTACCTTGGTAACCCCCCCTAAAGTCCAGAAGCCTTCCTTGAATAGTATGCCTTGGTGTAACACATGTTTACGCAAGGCATAACACACGTGCGTAAAATGCATTACAGGCACTGTATTGGTATTCTGACAGTCAGTGACCTTGTCTGTCAGAGTACAATAACCTACAGCAGGGGATTTGTTCATTTGCACTGTTTAGAGTGGATGGAGTGATCTGTTAGATTCCTTTAGTTTATCCCGCAGGCTGCATAAAAGAAATCCATAAACGTAGGGCCAGTTTTACCCACTGTTCTTTAGTGATTCAGGCCTCCTGTGCAGTTTTTGGAAACAGTGATTAAGGCTGGATTTACATTTTTGCATTAACATAGTACTGTGTGTTTATATCTGCAAACCATATGTATTCTGAGCAGCACCCCAATGCAGTAAAAAAACAAACTTGCCTCTTCTGTTGTGCACCACAATGCACAGATGTGAATACCGTACATGCTGGCTGTGCACTGTTATCAAAATCCTGGCTGAGTGGAAAAGATGTCCTTGGAGATATTAATAAAATTCTTTGAACTGCATCTGGTGTGATGGGAATGTAACTATTAAGCAATTCTAGGCAAAAATCCTTGCAATCTACAACACAGTGCTAGGCCAAAATGTTTATAAAGCACCCCAAAAAAGGGCATCCACACCACTGGATTCTGGAGATGTTCACATCCGAAGAGTTGATGGCCTCTGACACTAACCTTCAAGAATTCACTGAAACATGAGCAACTTGGAAGTGTGTCAAAATCTACCTTTCTCTTAAAACCATATTTATTATTAAATTGATGTTGTACCCAAACAAAATTTATATCATTTTTTTCACACAAATAGAGCTTTCTTTTGGTGGTATATAAACTGGGTTTTTTATTTTTTTACGATATAAACGAAAAAAGACTTAACATTTTGAAAAAAAACTATTTTTTTTGCTTTAAAAGATAATTAATAAAAAAAATAAAAAAAAAAAAATCGAAATTTCTTCACACATTTAGGCCAAAATGTACAGTGCCTTGCAAAAGTATTCACCCCCCTGGCATTTTTCGTGTTTTGCTGCCTCACAACCTGGAATTAACCTGGATTGTTTGAGGATTTGCATCATTTAATTTACAGAACATGCCCGCAACCTTGAAGATTTTTTTTTTATTGTGAAGCAAACAAATAGGACAAAATAACAGAAAAATACAAAACGCTATCACAGCTCCAAGTCGCTTTGGATAAGTCTATATGTGCTTGCCACATCTTACCACTGGAATTCATCTTGCACACACTGCTCCAGCTCCTTCAAGTTGGATGGTTTGCACTTGTGAACAGCAATCTTTAAGTCTGACCACAGATTTTCTATTGGATTGAAGTCTGGGCTTTGACTAGGCCATTCCAACACATTTACATGTTTCCCCTTAACCCAGTGGTCATCAACCCTGTCCTAAGGGCTCACTAACAGGCCAGGTTTGCAAGATAACTGAAATATATCACAGGTGATATCATTTGCTGTTCAGTGATTGCAGTATTCTAGTCTGCATCTCCCCAAGGTAATACATAAAACATGGCCTGTTAGTGAGCCCTGAGGACAGGGTTGATGACCACTGCCTTAAACTACTCAAGTGTTGCTTTAGCAGTGTGTTTGGGATCATTGTCCTGCTGGAAGGTGAACCTCCGCCCTAGCCTCAAATCACACACAGAGTTGTACAGGCTTTGCTCAAGAATATCCCTGTATTTAGCACCATCCATCTTTCCCTCAACTCTGACCAGTTTTCCAGTCCTGACTGCTGAAAAACATCCCCACAGCATGATGCTGCCACCACCATGTTTCACTGTGGGGATGGTGTTCTTTGGGTAATGTGATATGTTGGGTTTGCGCCAGACATAGTGTTTTCTTTGATGGCCAAAAAGTTCGATTTTAGTCTCATCAGACCAGAGCACCTTCCTCCTTACATATTGGGAGTCACCCACATGCCTTTTCGCAAACTCAAAACATGCCATTTTGTTTTTTTGCTGAAAGTAGTGACTTTTTTCTGGCCACTCTGCCATAAAGCCCAACTCTATGGAGTGTACGGCTTATTGTCGTTCTATGTACAGATACTCCAGCCTCTGCTGTGGAACTTTGCAGCTCCTCGAGGGTTACCGTAAGTCTCTGTGCTGCCTCTCTGATTAATGCCCTCCTTGCCGGTCCGTGAGTTTTGGTGTGCGGCCGTCTCTTGGCAGGTTTGCTGCTGTGCCATGTTCTTTCCATTTGGTTATGATTGATGATCCCTAGGAGCACCATCAAATAAAGGATTTGAATATTTTTTTTCATAACCTAACCCTGACTTGTACTTCTCAACAACATTGTCCCTTACTTGTTTGGAGAGTTCCTTGGTCTTCATGGCAGTGTTTGGTTAGTGGTGCCTCTTGCTTAGGTGTTGCAGCCTCTGGGGCCTTTCAAAAAGGTGTGTATATGTAATGACAGATCATGTGACACTTAGCTTGCACACAGGTGGACATCATTTCACTTCTGAAGGTAATTGGTTGCACCAGAGCTTTTTATGAGCTTTATAACAAAGGGGTGAATACATACGCACATGCCAATTATCAGTTTTTTATTTCTGAAAAATTGTTTTATGTATATATTTTTCTAATTTTACTTCCCCAAATTAGACTATTGTGTTCTGATCCATCACATATAATTCAGATTAAAAAAACATTGAACTAAAGGCTGTAATGTAACAAAATAAGTAAAAAGCCAATGGGGGTGAATACTTTTGCAAGGCACTGTATTCTGCTACATGTCTTTGGTAAAAAAAATAAAATAAATCACAATAAGTGTATCTTGATTGGTTTGCATGAAACTGAAAACTATGGTATATACAGCAGGGACGTGCAGTCAGGGGAGGCAGGGCCATGAGCATTAAAAAATTTTTAAAAAAATTGAGTTTCAAGGTTTAATAGCTCGGCGACCTGGGGTCATAGAGACCCTAACTTTTGGGAGGTATGTAGCCTACCCCACCACTGGTAAAAAATTTGTGGCTCCTACGACCTATGGTTCCAGAGATATGGGGCTCCATGTGCAGCCTGTCAGAAGCTAAATACAGAGCGGCCACTTTTAATACAAGTTGACACACTCTGTTTGCAGCAGACGAGAGGATGAGCTCACAGTGCCTCTCCTCACTTCTTGTCAGAGGCACTGAGCTCAATAAACAGCTTGGAGTCTTGGACTAATGGCAAAGTACCATTGGTCCTAGCTGTCCAATAAAAATACTGCAGTGGAGGCATGCCTCTCACTGAAGTGTAATAGAGGGGGTATATGTCTAAAAGACAAATGCTCTCTTCCAGCCCAGCCCTCTTAACTATAAGGAAATACATGTGTTTATGTGTATAAGATTTACCCACAATCCTATGTTTTTCTCACACAGTTAAGAGGGAGAATCTTCTGCTGCTGAAAAGGTAATGTTATTTTCAAGCTAAATCATATATTTATATGTTATAAGATAATAATGTATTATTTATCTATTTACTGTGAAATTACTGGTTGGAAGTTATAACTTCAAACTTCAGTAATTTGTCCGTTTAGCCACCTGCTTGAGTACAGTTTTTGAAAATATAGTAAATTACCTTAAAAATAAAATATAATAATTATTTGTATATTACTTACTTATAGTAATTAACCGCTTGCCACCCAGGCCAATTCTGACACTTCTCTCCTACATGTAAAAATCATCATTTTTTTGCTAGAAAATTACTCAGAACCCCCAAACATTATATATGTTGTTTTAGCAGACAGCCTAGGGAATAAAATGGTGGTTGTTGCAACTTTTTATGTCACATGGTATTTGCGCAGCAATTTTTTTAAATGCTTTTTTTTTTTTTTTGGGGAATAAAAAACAAAAAAACAAAAACAAAACACTAACACCCGATTTTTTTGTATACTGCCTGCCTATGTGTGCATGGAAACATAGGTTAATGTGGAGGGGAGTTTAGAGGCATAAACAAACTCATTTTTTGCAGTTAAGGATTAGCTCTATTATTGCAATGCACCTCGACACACAAAATTGTGTGTTAACACACATGACTGTGCAACTGGATGCTTACAGTTTTACTAAATATTAATTTACACAGTTTTACAGAGGGCACACGCATACAATGACATTTATGACATACAACAGAACAATACTACTCAAAATGAAACCAGAATTATTTCAACTTCTATATTTGATGGTCATGAACTTCTTGCAAAACCACATAACCTAAAAAAAAGTCAGTTGGGTCAGATGAAATTCAGCAGTATCTACTGTTTTTCAGAAAAAAACATTTTGATGAAATATCTGCACATGCTTAATTGGAAAAGGATACCAGTACACTGACACTGGAGAAAAAAACTACATGAAGACTGACAGGCCAAGTGCTTAAAGAGGAACTGCAGTCTGCTCACATAATAAAAACATCTTTGCCATTCTGAAGCTTCCCTACAACCACTTTGCATATTATTTTATATATACTGTGATTCTGTACTTGCCAAATATGCTGCAGAAATCTCCCTCCGCTAAGTCTGGCTGCATCCATTTTAACTGTGGGCAGCTGAAGCTGCTGCCTGCTCACTTCCTGGATTTACACAGACACACACTTCCAGCTCTGCAGCTCTCATTGGCCCTCTTATGACTCATCCCCCCTCCCTTCCTGACAAACTCACAAGAGTGAGAGAAAGAGCTGTGCATGATGTCATAAGCCTAGGCTTCTTACCAGACAAGAAACAGGAAGTGGGCTGTATAAGGTATTTACTGGCAGAAAAAAATGCTTTACTATCCAAAGTTAAAACAACAAAGGGCAGAAGATTTAATAGATGGAAAGATGAAAAAAATGACTGAAGGTCCGCTTTAACCACTTACAGATCGGAAGATTTTCCCCCTTAATGACCAGGCCATTTTTGCGTCACTTCTACATATTTTTGGTAAAAAAAAAAAAAAAAAATTCGCAATAAGCATCTACAAAATAGCGGATAGATTTATGGCATTTTTATAATAATTTTTTTTTTACTAGTAATGGCGGCGATCTGCGATTTTTAGCGGGACTGCGACATTGCAGCCGACAAGGGGCGATCAAGGGGTTACATGTGTTTCCTGGGAGGAGTTTCTAACTGTGGGGGGATGGGACTGACTGGAGGGGAGGGAGAGGGGGAGGGAGAGCGAGGGTAAGGGGGAGGGAGTGTGGAGGGAGAGCGAGAGAGAGAGGGGGAGGGAGAGCGGAGGGACAGAGGGAAAGGGAGGGAGAGAGATGGGGGGAGAGAGAGAAAGGAAGAGAGAGGGGGGAGAGAGGGAAGGAGGGAGAGAGAGGGAGAGGGTGGGGGGGACGAGAGAGAGAGATTCCTAATCACTCTCTCCTTCTGTCAGAACAGAGATCTGTCTGTTTTGTTTTTTTTAACAGTAAATAGATTTTTTTTATTTAAAAGTATTAACGTTGACAATGACACAGCATATGGACATCACATTGTACATAAGGTCATAATAGGTCAAGTAGTTGGGTCAGTTACATCTGATAATTAGTTTCCTGAGTAATGAACAGTTTTTATCAGTATTAAACAGTAAAGCAGTCTGATTCATAACATCAATACTGGATTTGGGGGCCTGACCATGTGCATCTATCCATTGAGACCAGACTTTATCAAATTTTTTGGGGCAGTTTCTACTCTCATACGTTAGCTTATATAATGGCAGGACAGAATTGATAGTGGCAATCCACATATGATGTGTGGGAGGGGTGGGTAGCTTCCACTTGAGGAGAATCTCTCGTCTGGCGTAGTATAGAGCATAAAACAAGAACAATTTTTCATGTTGTGAGACCTCAACATTTTCCATACTACCAAGCAATACCAGGGCCGGGTCTAGTCTAAGAGACCAGTCCCCAAAGGATTCCAGGGTCTCCAGTACTCCCTCCCAATAGAGGCGCAGTTTCAGACAGGACCATACCATGTGAAGAAATGATCCAGGGGACGAGCCACACCTGGAACATAGGGTACTCGTTACCGGGTATATATTGGCTAGTCTAATAGGGGTCTAATATGCTCTGTGCAAAAATTTAAGTTGAATGAAGCGATCTCTTGCTGAGATCATCTTGGTAGTATAATCAGATACCACATCCTCCCAGCTCTCGTCCGTCAGCTCTGGAATGTCAGTCTTCCACTTATTATATACTTTAGTCAGTGATGTAATATGCGCAATGGAGGATTGAACGGCATATTTGACTTTTAGCGTCTCAAAGGAGGAGAAGGACCCGTCAGTGTAGATGTGTTTGATTGTGATTATCCCTTTAGCCGCCCATAACGGGGGGTCTGGAAGCTTGTAGAGGTGAGGTAGCATGGGGTTGCCCCATAAGGGTGTATGGGGTGAGATGACAGAGTCCGTTTTGTAAATAGCCCTAGCCCTTTGCCATACCTGTATGGTTGTACGCATTTAGAGTTGTTATTTGGGGATGGGCTCTGGACCCCCTATAGGGTAGATTACTCAGCGCCGCATAGGATCCCAGGATGGCCGCCTGGAGGGTCACCGCCGGGTTTTGTCTGGACTGGGCAAACCACCACCGGACCGTCACCAAGACTGCTGCCCAGTAGTAGAGCTGGAAGTGAGGCATTGCCAAGCCACCCTGGGATAGGGGGAGTTGGAGAAACCGCTTCGCCAGTCTCGGGATCTTCCCAGCCCAGACAAAGGTGGAAATAATGGAGTCCAATTTTTGAAAGAAGGATTTAGGAATAGGGTACGGGGTATTCCTGAAGAAGTATACAAACTTGGGGAGATATACCATTTTTAGCAGGTTTACCCTCCCCACCGGGGACAGGGGAAGTGTTTTCCAGAGATGACATTTCTTGCTAAACTGGGTCAGTAGGGGAGAGATATTATCATCCATATATGCCTGAAGGGATCCTCTGACAATCACTCCGAGATACTTAAATTCGTCCACCCATTGGAGTGGGGTGTCAGTAACCGCCCTATGACCCGACTGATGGAGGGAGAATAGAACTGATTTGTCCCAATTAACGCGAACTCCAGAGTATTTCCCAAATTGGTCTACTATCTCAAGGGCAGAGCTTAGGGAGGCACCCGCGTCAGCCTGATACAACAAAGTATTGTCAGCATAAAGCGAAATTTTTTCTTCTGACCTTCGCGGTGATACCTCACATGCATTGTTTACATTTGACGCCAGACCGACGCTTGCGTTCGCCTTAGCGCGAGAGCAGGGGTGCATTTTTTTTTTTTCTTTATTATTTTTTTGCTTTTTTATCTTCTATTTTTAAACTGTTCCTTTCATTTTTTTTTTTAAATCATTTTTATTGTTATTTCAGGGAATGTAAATATCCCCTATGATAGCAATAGGTAGTGACAGGTACTCTTTTTTTGAAAAAATTGGGGTCTATTAGACCCTAGATCTCTCCTCTGCCCTCAAAGCATCTGACCACACCAAGATCGGTGTGATAAAATGCTTCCCCAATTTCCCAATGGCGCTGTTTACATCCGGCGAAATCTAAGTCATAAAATGCTCGTAGCTTCCGGTTTCTTAGGCCATAGAGATGTTTGGAGCCACTCTGGTCTCTGATCAGCTCTATGGTCAGCTGGCTGAATCACCGGCTGCATTCTCAGGTTCCCTGTTGAGACAGGAGAGCCAGAGAAAAACACGGAAGACGGTGGGGGGGGCATTCCCTCACCCGGCTTGTAAAAGCAGTCTAGAGGCTAATTAGCCGCTAGGATTGCTTTTACATGAAAGCCAACCGCTGGCTGAAAAGAATGATACCAAGATGATACCTAAACCTGCAGGCATCATTCTGGTATAACCACTCAAAGTCGTGAATGGCGTACCTGAAGACAAAAAAATGGTTAACAATAAAACACAGTAAAGGGTAAAGTATAAAAAATTGAGAGAATAGAGAGAGAGAGAACAATAAAAACGACAACTATTGTTTTTGATTTTATATTTTTGTTTGTGTTTTTTTTTTTTTTTACACTTTTTTTTGTAACTGTAACTTTTATAACTGTAACCGGTTCCAGGTTCGGGTCTCTCAAAATGCGATGGCATCTTGGGAGACCCTGTGAAAGTGTGTCCTAGTCTGTGCAATGCTGTACCCTACGCTAATACTCAACTAGTGAATGGTAGCGTTCAAAACATTCACCAATGCAAAGACCAGGATTGTCAGGACAGGAGGGACAATAATAGCGGGTGTCACGTCTATATCCGCGCTTGCTGCAGACACGACATCTTTTTTGGGGGGGTTCGTTGGGTAGGGGTACTCGGAAGGACATAAAGAAAATGCCTCTCATGCAGTCGACTGCATTTGGTTGGGGATGTGAATGAGGGAAGTACGGGCGCTGCAGAAGTGGTGGGTTCCCAATTAGGATTGGCGAATGCAGCAGGAAGGGCATTATGGGCACGACGGGCCTGTGTTTGTCTTTTTGGTGGCAGCGGGACACTACTTGTGCTTGCCACCTCACCAGCTTGAACTGCACTTATGTGACTCGCCACGTCACCAAGTGTTACTGCAGTGCTGGTTTGACTACGACCGTGGTGTACTAGGCCGCTGGTGCTTGCCAGTTCACCAAAACGCTACAAAAAAAAACTGTTAGCGATCGCAGGGATCAGGCCTGACTCTGCGAACGCTGCAGTTATGCGTTTAGTGTTTTGTAAGTGACAGTGATCGATCGATACTGCACTTGGGTGGGCTGGGCTGGGCCGGGCGGAGGGGCAAATCGCAGGTGCTAGCAGGTATCTGGGCTGATCCCACTAACACTGCGTTTTTGGGAACCCTAAACTGCTGGGGACGCTAGTATAGATCTGATCGGATCAGATATTGGTCCGATCAGATACTATACCACTAAGGGAGGTGCACGGTGCGTGTGTGGGTGTTAGCGGTACTGGCGCTTCCCTGACGCTGCCTGGGGCAGGTGCTTGCCAGTTCACCAAAACGCTACCAAAAAAACTGTTAGCGATCGCAGGGATCAGGCCTGACTCTGCGAATGCTGCAGTTATGCGTTTAGTGTTTTGTAAGTGACAGTGATCGATCGATACTGCACTTGGGTGGGCCGGGCTGAGGGGCAAAACGCAGGTGCTAGCAGGTATCTGGGCTGATCCCACTAACACTGCATTTTTGGGAACCCTAAACTGCTGGGGACGCTAGTATAGATCTGATCGGATCAGATATTGATCCGTTCAGATACTATACCACTAAGGGAGGCGTATGCTGCGTGCGTGGGTGTTAGCGGTACTGGCGCTAATCTGAAGCTGCCTGGGGCGACGCATATCACCGCCGGGCGATCAGGGGGCTAAACCTTTATTCGGTAATAAACGGCAGGTGCCCTGACACTATAAAAAATAAACGGACTAACCAGCGTCACCCGTAACGGTTATACGGTGATCAGTGGTGAAAGGGTTAACTAGGGGGCAATCAAGGGGTTAAAACATTTATTAGGTAGTATATGGGGGTCCCTGTCGCTATAAAACGCTGACGGCGAACCTAAATATTTACGTCCCTAACTAGCGTCACCAGCGACACTAATACAGCGATCAGAAAAATGATCGCTTAGTGACACTGGTGACTGGGGGGGTGATCAAGGGGTTAAAACTTTATTAGGGGGGGTTAGGGGGGTATCCTAGTCCTACAGGGGGCTAATACTCACTGCCCTACCACTTCTAACTGTCACAAACTGACACCAAGCAGTAATCAGGGAAAAAAAAAAAACCTGCTTGGTGTCAGTTTGTGACAGGGGGAGGGGTGATTGGGGGGGGATCGGGGGTGTAATGTATGCCTGGCATGTTCTACTGTGTGTTACACTTACTCAGATGCCTTCTCTCCTCGGCGCCGGAACGGAAACTGCCGAGCCGAGGAGAGATGACATCACATCCTCTGCCTGTGTGTACTATACACAGGCAGGGGATGTCTCTCATTGGCTGGGAGCGATCACGAGCGCCTCTCAACGCTCCCAGACAAATGCCGACCGCCGCTGGCACTTATCGGACCCCCCGCCCGCAGGAAGGCAATCACGTATGGGTACGTGATTTTGCCTGCCCGTGCCATTCTGCTCACGTATATAGGCGTGAGGCGGTCGGCAAGTGGTTAAGGCAGAAGAAACATGCTTTTGTCTCTTCTGGAATAAAGTTACTTATCTGCCTGCTCGCCCTTGTACAAATTTGGCAATCTGACTGAAATTTGAATCGGACATCATCCCCACCCGGCCAATAAAAGCTCCTGATTGGCTGAGAAACAGCAACGGCGCCATTGGCTCCCACGGCTGTCAATCAAAGTCAGTTAGCTAGCCAATCAAGGGAGAGAGGGGGTGGGCCAGGGGGGCGTATCTGAATGGACACAGAGCTGTGACTCGGCTCCAGTGCCCCCATAGGAAGCTTCTGACTGTGGGGGGCACTCGATAGGAGGGAGGGGCCAGGAGCAGCAAATACGACCCTGGAGAAGAGGAGGATCCAGGCTGCTCTATGCAAAACCAACTGCACAGAGGAGGTAAGTAGAATATGTATTTTTTTTTTTAAGGAGCTTTTACAATCACTTTAGGATTAATACTTACAATTTTCCAGCAGGGTGGTAAAACTTTGTTCACTTGAACAGCTCTGGGAACCGCGCTATCCCATACTTCCCGACTACATTAGATGCCTGGCCTCCACAGACCCACAGATACCGTGTCCTGTAGTGACATAGGGGCTGCTGAAACTACAGCACTACTGTAAGTATTCAATAGCAGTGGCACTAGGAGCTATTCAAGAGAGAAGATTTAACACACCAACTGCTGGAAAGGCAAGTATTCAGCTTAAAGTGGAGTTCCACTCACTTTTACAACTCTTCAGCATCCCTCACTAAACTGTGCACTGTAAACGAATTGGATATTTTAATTTTTTTTTCTCAGCACCTACTGTATATCTGCATTCATTTTTCACTTTCTCCTCCCTGGCCGTGGCCCATCGCATCATTTCCTGTTTGCAATGCCTTCTGGGAAGGGGCGGCAACTTCCTCTGACACTGCTGTTGCTATGGAAACCTGACCTGAAACCTATTACACTGCTTGTGCTGCACTGAGCATGTGCGAGATCTGCAAGAATGAGATCCAGGAAGAAATACAGTCTGGCTTCAGATGCCCACACTTAAGATGGCCACGGCCTGCTGTAAGTTTATAGAATAACAAACTACTGCTATAAACCAACAAAACAGACCTTAGTTTACTGACTAACTTTACTAGAATACATTAAGCTTGTGTATTATAGGGGTATTTTTATTTAAAAAGTATAATTTCGGCCAGAACACCACTTTAAGCTTGCTATACATTAGCAGATTTTCATACACTCATTTCATACATACAGTGCCTTGAAAAAATATTCATACCCCTTGAAAATTTTCCACATTTTGTCATGTTACAACCAAAAACGTAAATGTATTTTATTGGGATTTTAAGCATATATAAAAAAGAACACAGCGATCTAATACTCTCTGTTTAACATTTATTGATATAAAAGGTAAGAATGTGCACTTACATAGAGCCGTACTCAGATCCGAGTGCTGGCATAAAACCATGTAATAACCATCGAGATGGCCGCGGGTGATGTCATGCATGACACCTAACCCCCGTACACGTTACTTCCGTAGGCTTACCGTTCATATTAATAAATGTTAAACAGAGAGCATTAGATCGCTGTGTTCTTTTTTTATATATGCTTGATCACCTCACTGACTGTGGATCTGAGGATGAGTACCGGAGCTTTTATCTGGAGATTGTGGGCCCTGTGTTATGTATACTGCCTTGTGACCTGTTTCAGGTCAAGTTTTTGAGGTGAGAGGCCATCTATACATGTGGTGGAGGGATCACAGACACCGGATTTGTCATCTTTTTCTTTGTGTGTGTCACCGCACCCTATAGTGATTTAAGCTGTCTCTACATACACAAGTTGGGACTTTTTTGATACTTTTATTGAAACCTGTATTATTTCTGGACATTTACGAATTGTGCAATACCTCAGACAGATGTCTATCTGAGGTATTGTTTGAATTAGCCTTGAGTGTTAGCTAGCAGTTCATCTTTATTTGTGTCCTCGTATGTCAGCTCTGAATATCTTTCTTGTATTGTTATTTTATGTGATAGACCAACACAAAGTGGCCCATAATTGTGAAGCGGAAGGAAAATGATAAATGGTTTTCAAATTTTTTTACTGAAAAGTGTGGCATGGATTTGAATTGAGCCCTTTATACTCTGATACCCCCAACTAAAATCTACAGGAACCAATTTCCTTCAGAGGTCACCTAATTAGTAAGTAGGAGTCCACCTGCGTGTAATTTAATCTCAGTATAAATACAGCTGTTCTGTGAAACCCTCAGAGGTTTTATAGAGAACCTTAGTGAACAAACAGCATCATGAAGGCCAAGGAACACACCAGACAGGTCAGGGATAAAATGGGGAAGAAGTTTAAAGCAGGGTTAGATTATAAAAAAAAAATATCCCAAGCTTTGAACATCTAATGGAGCACTGTTCAATCCATCATCTGAAAATGGAAAGAGTATGGCACAACTGCAAACCTACCAAGACATGGCCGCCCACCTAAACCGACAGGCCGGGCAGGGAGAGCATTAATCAGAGAAGCAGCCAAGAGGCCATAGTAACTCTGGAGGAGTTGCAGAGAGCCACAGCTCAGGTGGGAGAATCTGTCCACAGGACAACTATTAGTTGTGCACTCCACAAATCTGGCCTTTATGGAAGATTGGTAAGAAGAAAGACATTGTTGCAAAGAAAGCCATAAGACGTCCCGTTTGCAGTTTGCGGGAAGCCATGATGAGATCAAAATTGAACTTTTTGGCCTAAAAGCAAAATGCTATGTGTGGCGGAAAACGAATGCCCTGTACACACAATAGGACCTTGTTGTCGGATATTCCGACCGTGTGTAGGCTCCATCACACATTTTCCATAGGAATTTCCGACACACAAAGTTTGAGAGCTTGCTAAAAAATTTTCCGACAACAAAATCCGTTGTCGGAAATTCCGATCGTGTGTACACAAATCCGACGCACAAAGTACCACACATGCTCAGAATAAATTAAGAAACGAAAGCTATTGGCTACTGCCCCGTTTATAGTCCCGACGTACGTGTTTTACATCACCGCGTTCAGAACGATCGGGTTTTCCAACAACTTTGTGTGACCATGTGTATGCAAGACAAGTTTGAGTCAACATCCGTCGGAAAAAATCCATGGATTTTGTTTTCGGAATGTCCAATCAATGTCCGACCGTGTGTACAGGGCATAACACTGCACATCACCCCGAACACACCATCACCATCCCCACCGTGAAACATGGCGGTGGCATCATCATGTTGTGGGGATGCTTTTCTTCAGCAGGGACAGAGAAGCTGGTCAGAGTTGATGGGAAGATAGTTGGAGCCAAATACAGGGCAATCTTAGAAGAAAACCTGTTGGAGTCTGCGAAAGACTGATGCCGCGTACACACGAGCGGACTTTACGGCAGACTTTGACGGACTTTACGATGGTCTTTCTGAATGAACTGACTTGCCTACACACGATCAACCAAAGTCAGTCGAATTTGTACGTGATGACGTACGACCGGACTAAAATAAGAAAGTTCATAGCCAGTAGCCAATAGCTGCCCTAGCGTGGCTTTTTGTCCGTCGAACTAGCATACAGACGAGCGGACTTTTGGACCGGACTCGAGTCAGTCGGATAGATTTGAAACATGTTTCAAATCTAAGTCCGTCCAACTTTTGACAAAACAAAGTCCACTGGAGCCCACACACGATCGAATTGTCCAGCGAAATCCCGTCCGCCGGGCAAAGTCTGCCGTAAAGTCCGCTCGTGTGTATGTGGCATGAGACTGAGGTTCACCTTCCAGCAGGATAACAACCCTAAACATACAGCCAGAACTACAATGGAATGGTTTGGATGAAAGCATATTCATGTGTTAGAATGACCCAGTCAAAGTCCAGACCTAAATCCAATTGAGAATCTGTGGCAAGACTTGAAAATTGCTGTTCACAGACGCTCTCCATCCAATATGACAGAGCTTGAGCTATTTTTGCAAAGAAGAATGAGCAAAATTTTCACTCTAGATGTGCAAAGCTGGTAGAGACATCCCCAGTAATTGCAGCAAAAGGTGATTCTACAAAGTATTGATTCAGGGGGGCTGAATACAAATGCACGCCACACTTTTCACATATTTATTTGTAAAAAATTTTGAAAACCATTTATCATTTTCCTTCTACTTCACAATTATGTGACACTTTGTATTGGTCTATCACATAAAATCCCAATAAAATACAATTACATTTTTGGTTGTAACATGACAAAATATGGACTATTTCAAGGGGTATGAATCCTTTTGCAAGGCACTTACATTTTTAGTACATGACCGGACGACGGTTGTTTGAAAGTGCATCACAATTTCATTTGCTGATGTTTTGTATCCCCTTTTTATTGTAAAACCAATAAAAAGGATTGAAAAAAAATAATTTGCTTTTAACATTCTATTTTGAAATTAACAGACTTTCCCCAAGTGAAAAAATTTCTATCCTGCTCCTGCAAATTTTCATATCACAGTTGTCAAAAACGATCATCAATTTGACCCCACTAACGATTAAGAATGCAAAAAAAAAGTTCCTAAAACAAACATTTCTCAATAAAACTCTGCTAGTTTATGGACAGCAAAAATCTTTTACAGAATGTCTTTGTTCTTTTACAGATGCAACAGGGTTGCTTTACAGTGGTATTAAAACCAAAATGTATTAATGTGCAGCTCACCAATTATTAGATGTGGTGGCTGCTTTAGTTTTAAGTTTTTTTTAAGCTTTTTTATTTTGTAACTGATGTTGCAGCCAGCAAGTTGTTTATTTTCAACTTACTTTAACAGACTAAAGCTAGCCATAGATTATTCTACCTTGCTGTGACATTGTATTCTGACAGCAGGTTGACCAAGAACAAAATTTCCAACAAGCCCAATATAAAGACTGACTTCTGTCAAACAGGCATGGACTCACGTGGGCTTAAAGTGATACTAAAGTCTCCTTTTTTATTTCTATAAAAATAACAAACATGTTAAACTACCTCCTCTGTTGCAGTGGATTTGCACAGAACAGCCCAGATCCTCCTCTTCTCGAGTGCCTCTTCGGTGCTCCTGGCTCCTCCCTCCTGTTGAGCCTCCCCACAGCAAGCAGCTTGCTATGTGGGTACCCGCACAGAGCTTCGTGTATTAATTTAGACACAGAGCCGTGGTTTGGCCCTGCCTCTCTCCTCATTGGCTGACTGACTGACAGCAGTGGGAGCCAAAAGGCATCGCTGCTGTGTCTCAGCCAATCAGAATGGAGAGTTCCGAGGCACTCATGGACATCGCAGGATCGAGATGGGTTTAGCAAAGTGTTAGGGGGGAGGCTGCTGCACACAGAAGGATTTTTATCTTAATGCATAGAATGCATTAAGACACAAAAACCTTCTGCCTTTACAACCACTTTAAGCTGTCGAGAGACAAAGCAGCATTTAAGAGGGTTGAGACAAACTATATAGCACTAACAGGAGTGCTTACAATGGTCAACTTGTATTTATTTATGTAAAACCTTTATACCAAAAGAAAACAAAAACTGTTTATAAAGTGTTAGCTGGAGTTCAGCAACATTTTTTTTAGTCTTTTTATCAAAATCTACTGGTCTAACAGGACCCTCTCCCCAGACCGAAGATGCTGCTGTCCAAAGTAGTCTACTGCTTTATCCAGAATGCAAATGTCCTAAGACAGGAAGTGTGTTACTGGCTGGATCACCACCTGAAATAAAGGGGGAAAAAAAAGCTAAAGATAGAGAATTAATGTAGCCACTACTACAAAGAATTGGTAAGCTGCAATATAAAGTGCTTCACTTTTTCCACATTGTTATGTTATAGCCTTATTCCAAAATGGATTAAGCTCATTATTTTCCTATAAATTCTACAAACAATACCCCATAATGACAATGTGAAAGAGGTTTGTTTGAAATCTTTGCAAATTTATTAGAAATAAAAAAAACTAAAAGAAAAATCACAAGTACATAAGTATGCACAGCCTTTACTCAACAGTTTGTTGAAGCACCTTTGGCACCAATTACAGCCTCAAGTCTTTCCGAGTGTGTTGCTACAAGTTTGGCACACCTATTTTTGGGCAGTTTCTCCCATCCTTCTTTGCAGGACCACTCAGCGCTGGTTCACACAGGGGCAACACGACTTACAGCGCGACTTAGCAAGGCGACTTCAGCGCGACTTCAGCGCGACTTTGAGCGACTTACAACGCGACTTAAAGTCGCCTCCATGACAGGCGACTTTGCCTGTGGCCAACCATGATCTAGCATCTCCTGTGACATCATTCTAGTTCCTGTTCCTGGTTCCCTGTGTTCTGTCTGTTACCTTATATTTACCTAGTGTTCTGTCTGTTCTGTGACCACAATGTACACTGTGCGGTATTTACTGAGAGCTGTCGTAACAGCTGGTGTGGCAGTAATGATGGAGGAAGAAGAGGAAGAGAGGAAGCGAAGGATGAGGATGAGAAGAAGGCGGCGCTATTGGATCCATCCTATTATTGCAAATCGAGAAAACAGAGGCCAGTTCTGGGCCATGTATGAGAATTTGCGTGTGTTTGAGGACAAGTTCTTCAACTATACCCGGATGTCGATCACAAGGCAAGTACCGTTTTTTGATTTTTGGGTGACAAAGTTATAATGTTTAAAACCTAGATAGTTTTATTGCATTTTTTTAAATAATTGTTTAACTAATAATGGCGGCGATCGTCAGTTTATCTTGTGACTGCGACATTATGGCGGACCCATCGGCCAATTTTGACACTTTTTCTTTGCATTGTAATTTATACAACAATCAGTGCTATACAAATGCACTGATTCATATGTAAATAGAACTGACAGCGAAGGGGTTAACCACTAGGTGTCAGTGTAGGGGTTAAAAGTGTGTCCTGGGGCCGTGTTTCTAATTGTGTTGGGGATGACGTGGCTGTGTGTGACACGTCACTGATCTCAGCTCCGATCACAGCAGAGATCAGTGACAATTTCACAAAGCAGAACAGGGAGATGCTAGTTTACATCTCACCGTTCTTCTTCCACTTGAGACTATCACTTGTATGATGTTAATGTGCGTGTGTAGCTCCAAATGGCTGATATGTCTTATTTTCCATATATTAAATTAGCTTTTCTCTTTATTTTACAGTTTCGATGAATTGCTTAGTCTGGTTTACATCCATCTGGAGCGACAAAATACTTCATATAGGAGGAGTATCTCACCAACGGAAAGACTAATTATTACACTAAGGTAAACTATCTATTATTTGAAGAACATTACTATTCTATTTGCAACATTATAGTAAGGTCCATCCTGAGCTCATTTGTCTGGGCTTCTTCAACAAGTCACGTGAGTGCAATTCTTTTGCACTCCTGCACCCCCATTTCAGTGTAGAGTGATCAGAAGTCCACTTTGTGCAGACCTCACCAAGATCACTTGAGGCAGCGCATCAACCTCACTTACAAAGTTGTTTATCCACCAGCTGCCTGAACTGCTGGCAGTGTCAGCCACTCAGCAAGCTGCTCTTCGCTCATCCTCATCTCACTACTCCAATGAGCTTGGAGGAGCAGAGCAGGAGAGGAGCTGACTGACAGTCAGAAGCTCTCAGCTCGGGCAGAGAACAAAGCCATCGACGATGTTTGTTGACTCAGTTCTGTGTGAAGAAGCAGCAGTGAACAATTGCAGCATTGGTGCGAAGCTACCTTCACCTAGGTAAGTATGATTATTCCATCAAACAAAAATCTGTTAAATACATTTTCTAACATTTAGCACACAAACACCCATTAATTTTTCGAATAACAAACAACTTTTTATTACAATAGTGTACATATATATATATATATATATATATATATATATATATATCTCAAGGAATAATATATAACACACATCTGTAAAAAATAAACTTTTCTCTCTTTATTTTTTATAATTCCTCATAAACTGGGTCGTAGCCAGAGGTTCCAGAGCTGGTGGAAGGCATGGGGGATGGTGTTGGTGGGAAATCATTTTCATTACGCCTATATTGTTGGTACCCTGGTGCACCAATAGCAGATGGAATTGGGGATGGAGATGGATAGGGGATTGGTGGATGGGCAGGATTCAGTGCATGACCATACTCATCAGAGTATGGACGGAAACGAGGGGGATAGTAGGGGTGGGTTCTGGGCGGTGGAGGGTTGGGGTATGGATAATATGGGCCAGATGGTGGTGGTGGTACAAACATGTGTGAGGTGGGAATGGGATCATTATGGATACTTCCTTCAAGGAGGTCCATCACTGCCTTCTTCACTGCATGCTTGCGCTCCAGGGGAATTCGCTGCATCATTCCTGCAACCATCAGACCAAAGCCATGGTCTTCCGAGTTTAGCTCGTCTAATTTTTGGTTCATACTTTCCACAAGTTGGGAAAATCTCTCCATATTTTCGGTGATCCTTCCCCTTGTTGTTGGTCTGCTCCTACGTTGGTTTGGGAGCCGGATAGGCTGAGCCTGCTGCTGCGTGCTTGCTGAAGCCTCTTCCTGGTTGCTCTGCTGTGCAGCTTGTGCTTCATTCAAAATTGAATGATCCAGCGACCCTCCTGCTTCCTGGGATGCTGCTTCGCCACTTGCAGCGGGTTCTGATTCCGCCTGCCCTTCACGAGGTACTTCCCAACTGGATTGGGTTCTGCATTAAACATAGAATACAGTTAAGGCACACCCTTATTTATATAATTGTATAGTATCACTTTACAAATATGAAAGATGTTATCTCACTCTCTCAGATCCATCCAAGGCCTCAGAAACTCGAGTTCCTCCGCATGTATATAGGGTACCACCCTTCTAGTTGCAGATCCACTCCGTCCAGCCTTGATTTTGCGGAGATACCTCATATAGCAGTCACGCAGCCCTTTCCATCTTGTTTGTAAGATCGATACTGCAAAACAGAAATTGGAACATAATGATTATGTGTTTTGTCTTTTAGATACCTGGCAACCGGTCATTCCTTAATCAGCCTACATTATGAGTTCATGGTGGGCAGGTCAACTATCAGCGGCATCATCAAAGAAACTTGCCAAATCTTATGGGATGTTCTTAACACTATAGTCATGAAGAAGCCTACACCAGAGAATTGGCGGGAAATTGCGAACCTATTTTGGAGTCGGTGCAATTTTCCCAATTGCATTGGTGCTATAGATGGCAAGCATGTGCGTGTTATAAAGCCAGTTGGTAGTGGAAGCATGTACTTCAACTATAAAAAATTTTGTTCTTTTGTCCTGCTGGCCGTAGCCGATGCTAACTATTGTTTCACTTATATAGACATAGGATCGTACGGTAGTAGCTGCGATTCGCGCATTTTTGTTAATTCATCTTTTGGTGAAAGGCTACGGGATAATCGTTTGGATATTCCAGAGAACTGTCCTCTTCCAGGCACGACTGAACCCCTAATGCCCTATGTGTTCATCGCAGATGAGGCATTTGCATTGGGGGAACACTTAATGAGGCCTTATTCGAATAGGAACCTGACTACCCCTAAAAAAGTGTTCAACTATCGCCTAACAAGGGCAAGAAGGGTGGTAGAATGCAGCTTTGGTATTCTGGCAAACAAATGGCGTTTGTTACATACGCCAATTGCATTAAACATCGAAAATGCTATTAATGCTGTTAAAGCAGCTTGCGTGCTGCACAATTTTGTACGGATACGTGATGGGTACCGCTTTGAGGATTCACTAATGCACGATATGGAAAGTGCACACCTCAGTGCTACAAGGGGATCCAGCGATGGTGCCACTGTTAGAGAGCAATTTGCTTCTTTCTTTCTTTCACCAGCTGGTGAATTAGAATGGCAAATGGATGCCATTTCATAACTGCATATGATATTTTTTGCCGCTGTTACCTTTTATTTGAATTTTTCAAGCCTGCAGTTTCTTGATTTTTAAATTTTGTCAGGCTATGTTACTGTCGTTAATGTTTGAAATACTATTTTTGTTTAAATTTTGACATATACTGTGATAATAAAACAATCCTTATTTTGGCTGATATTCATTATTCATTGTCTACATTAATTACCAATACACTTCCAATCATGCCTAGTCAAGTATGTCAGTGCCTTGCATAAACACATAGATAACATAGATAACATAACATAAGATAACATAGATAACACATAGATAACAGACATGAATTTAAAAAAAGGTAAACTTACATTTGTCACTTCGTTCAATCCTCGTCAATGTGTCCCAATCATCAATGGTACGTTGACAGATGTCCAGCCAGGCACTATCCCTCTTACTTTGATCCTTGTAGTTAGGATCAGTCCGGACATAGATACAGGGATGCTGCCTCACGAGTCTTATTAAGGACTCATTGTCAACTGCCTCTCTATGATGGACATCCCTGTTTGCTCTGGTGGACATTGTACACACAGATCACACTGGTAGGTAGTATACACAGAGATCACAGCATCCAGGAAGTACTCTGTGGGAGGGACGGGGCTGCCTGCAGTGGGGAGTGCTGGGAAAATCTTTTCTTCTTTCCTGTGAATTCGCTTCATTATAGATCACGATCCGACTTGTAAGGCGACTTCCATTGAAATCAATGGGTACAAGTCGCCTACAAGTCGCCTTGAAGTAGTACAGGGACCTTTTCTGAAGTCGGAGCGACTTCAGTAGCGTACATACAGACGGCTCTCATTCACTGTAATGGACTTTCAGATGTCAAGCGACTTGGGGCGACTTGAGGTCTGACAAGTCGGATCCCAAGTCGCGGTAGTGTGAACCGGCACTCAAGCTCCATCAGGTTGAATGGGGAGCGTTGGTGCACAGCCATTTTCAGATCTCTCCAGAGATGTTCAATCAAGCGCAGGTCTGGGCTCTGGGCCACGCAAGGACATTCACAGAGTTGTCCCTTAGCCACTCCTTTGTTATCTTGACTGTGTGCTTAGGGTCGTTGTTCTGCTGGAAGGTGAACCTTCACCCCAGTCTGAGGTCCAGAGCGCTCTGGGGCAGGTTTTCATCAAAGATGTCTGTACATTGCTGCATTTATCTTTCCCTCGATCCTGACTAGTCTCCCAGTTCCTGCCGCTGAAAAACATCCCCACAGCATGATGCTGCCACCACCATGCTTCACTGTAGGGATGGTATTGGCCAGGTGATGAGTGGTTCCCGGTTTCCTCCAGACATGACGCTTGCCATTCATGCCAAAGAGTTAAATATTTATTTCAACAGACCAGGGAATTTTGTTTCTTATGGTCCGGGTACTTCAGGTGCTTTTTGGCAAACTCCAGATGGGCTGTAATACATTTTACTGAGGAGTGGCTTCCATCTGGCCACTGTACCATACAGGCCTGATTGGTGGAGTTCTGCAGAGATGGTTGTTCTTCTGGAAGGTTCTCTCTCCACAGAGAAATGCTGGAGCTCTGTCAGAGTGACCATCGGGTTCTTGGTCACTTCCCTGACGAAGGCTCTTCTCCCCTGATGGCTGGCCTGCTCTAGGATGGTGGTTCCAAACTTCTTCCATTAATGGGTGATGGAGGCCGCTGTGCTCACTGGGACCTTCAACGCTGCAGATTTATTTCTGTACCCTTCCCCATATCTGTGCCTCAATACAATCCTGTCTCGGAGGTCTACAGACAATTCCTTGGACTTTATGGCTTGGTGTGTGCTCTGACATGCACTGTAAACTGTGGGACCTTCTATAGACAGGTGTGTGCCTTTCCAAATCATGTCAAATCAACTGAATTTACCACAGGTGGACTCCAATCAAGTTGTAGGAAAGGAGTTTCGAGGATGATCAGTAGAAACAGGATGCACCTGAGCTCAATTTTGAGTGTCATGGCAAAGGCTGTGAATACTTATGCACATGTAATTTTTTAATTTGTTAAAAATTTGCAAAGATTTCAAACAAATTTCATTATGGGGTATGGTTTGTAGAATTTTGAGGAAAATAATGAATTTAATCCATTTTGAAATAGGGCTGTAACATAACAAAAATGTGAAAAAAGTGACGCACCAAATACTTTCCGGATGCACCGTATTACATTTTTGTTTTGGGTTTTTGAAACCCCTTCAAGTCTTTTTGTCTTATTTGGAAGCTGATTCTAGAGTTGATTAATTTGCAAATAACATAAAGGCTACCTTTGCTCACATCATATTCTGTAAATGCTAGCTACCTGGTTGTCAAGCTGATAGCTTCTTGCGATTTGGTCTGTTCTGCGCTCTTATCAGCAACATCCATCCCAGCTATCTCTGAGAACTAACTTCATGGCCTTGGAGTACATGCAAGCACAGTAATCTATGGTGACAAAACTGCTTCTCCACAAATACAATACAGTGAGTGAGAGTTTTCTTCAAACAGTAAATATGTTACTGGAAGGATCACTAGATGAAAAAAAATAATAATATTAGTATTATATAATAAAAAAGGGGGGATGCCAATGCTTAAACATTTTTTACCTTAATGCAAGGAATGCATTAAGGTAAAAAATGTTTAGGCCTTACAACCACTTCAACTTACATAGGTCATTCATTTCACATGCTGGTAGACTAACTCTTCCTCTATAGTCATTTTTTTAATTGCAGTAAATAATGGATTCCAAGCAGACACAACGTGCAATGAAAAACAAGAAGAGTTTCTGTAAAGGAAGAGTTTCTCTACCAACATGTAAAATTTGAATGACCTTTGTGAATTTTTTTTACTATGCCTACTTTGCATTACTTGCGGTACAGACCTCGTAGCACCTCCCATAATTTGGTCTACTTTCCTTTGTCTGCCTTTCTATGACTTATTCTGGGATACTACACACCACTAATCTACAGTGCCTTAAAAAAAGTATTCATACCCCTTATTATTTTCCACGTTTTGTCATGTTACAACCAAAAACGTAAATGTATTTTATTGGGATTTTATGTGATAGACCAACACAAAATTGAGAATTGGAATGGAAATGAAATGGATTCCAAAATGTCTTACAAATATCTGAAAAGTGTAGTGTACATTTGTATTCAGCACCATTTACTCTGATACCCCTAACTAAAATCCAGTGGAACCAATTGCCTTCAGAAGTCACCTAATTAGTAGAGTCCACCTGTGTTTAATTTAATCTCAGTATAAATACAGCTGTTCCGTGAAGCCCTCAGAGGTTTGTTAGAGAACCTTAATGAACAAACAGCATCATGAAGGGCAAGGAACACACCAGACTGGTCAGGGATAAAGTTGTGGAGGTTTAAAGCAGGGTTAGGTTATAAAAAAAATATCCCACGCTTTGAACATCTTACAGAGCACTGTTCAATCCATCATCCAAAAATGGATAGAGTATGGCACAACTGCAAACCTACCAAGACATGCCAGCTAAACTGACAGGCTGGCCAAGGAGAGCATTAATAAGAGAAGCAGAGAAACATGGTGGTGGCAACATCATGTTGCGGAGATGCTTTTCTTCTGTATTTTCTTCTACCTGTATTAATGGCACCTGTTTGAACTTGTTATCAGTATAAAAGACACCTGTCCACAACCTCAAACAGTCACACTCCAAACTCTACTATGGTGAAGACCAAAGAGCTGTCGAAGGACACCAGAAACAAAATTTGTAGACCTACACCAGGCTGGGAAGACTGAATTTGCAATAGGCAAGCAGCTTGGTGTGAAGAAATCAACTGTGGGAGCAATAATTAGAAAATGGAAGACATACAAGACCACTGATAATCTCCCTCAATTTGGGGCTCCAGGCAAGATCTCACCCCGTGGGGTCAAAATGATCACAAGAACGGTGAGCTAAAATCCCAGAACCACACGGGGGGACCTAGTGAATGACCTGCAGAGAGCTGGGACCAACATAACAAAGGCTACCATCAGTAACACTCTACGCCGCCAGGGACTCAGATCCTGCAGTGCCAAACATGTCCCCCTGCTTAAGCCAGTACATGTCCGGGCCCGTCTGAGGTTTGCTAGAGAGCATTTGGATGATCCAGAAGAGGATTGGGAGAATGTCATATGGTCAGATGAAACCAAAGTAGAACTGTTTGGTAGCAACACAACTCGTCGTGTTTGGAGGAGAGAGAATGCGGAGTTGCAACCAAAGAACACCATACCTACTGTGAAGCATGGGGGTGGCAACATCATGCTTTGGGGCTGTTTCTCTGCAAAGGGAACAGGACGACTGATCCGTGTACATGAAAGAATGAATGGGGCCATGTATCGTGAGATTTTGAGTGCAAACCTCCTCCCATCAGCAAGGACATTGAAGATGAAACGTGGCTGGGTCTTTCAGCATGACAATGATCCCAAACACACTGCCCGGGCAACGAAGGAGTGGCTTCGTAAGAAGCATTTCAAGGTCCTGGAGTGGCCTAGCCAGTCTCTAGATCTCAACCCCATAGAAAACCTTTGGAGGGAGTTGAAAGTCCATGTTGCCCAGCAACAGCCCCAAAACATCACTGCTCTATAGGAGATCTGCATGGAGGAATGGGCCAACATACCAGCAACAGTGTGCGACAACCTTTTGAAGACTTACAGAAAACGTTTGACCTTTGACATTTCCAACAAAGGATATATAACAAAGTATTGAGATGAACTTTTGATATTGACCAAATACTTATTTTCCACCATAATTTGCAAATAAATTCTTTCAAAAATCAGACAATGTGATTGTCTGGATTTGTTTCCACATTTTGTCTCTCATAGTTGAGGTATACCTATGATGACAATTACAGGCCTCTCTCATCTTTTTAAGTGGGAGAACTTGCACAATTGGTGGCTGACTAAATACTTTTTTTCCCCACTGTATATTAAAGCACGTTTATGTGTTAGAATGGCCCAAAGTCTAGACCTAAATCCAATTGAGACACTGTGGCAAGACTTGAAAATTGCTGTTCGCACACGCTTGCAAGCCAATCTGACAAAGCTTAAGCTATTTTGCAAAGAAGAATGGGTAAAAATGTTACTCTAGATGTGCAAAGCTGGTAGAGACCTACCCAAAGAGACTTGCAGCTGTAATTGCAATAAAAAGTGGTTCTACAAATGTATTGACCCAGGGGGGCTGAATACAAATGCACGCCACACTTTTCACATATTTATTTGTAAAAAATGATAAAGGTTTTAAAACTTTCCTTCCACTTCATAATTATGTGCTACTTTGTGTTGGTCTATCACATAAAATCCCAATAAAATACATTTACGTTTTTGGTTGTAACATGACAAAATGTGGAAAAGTTCAAGGGGTATGAATACTTTTTCAAGGCACTGTAGCTACTAAGATACACAATTGTTGGAACCAATCTCTTATGCCTAGTACACATGATAAGAATATTGGACAAATGATCTTCCCTTTGTTTTTTGCAGAAAACCAATAGGTTACTAAAGTTACGAAAATTCTCATTCGACAGGACACAACTTTGTGTGATGTATTCTTTATTTTCCAAGCATGCGTGGTTTTGGTCACGCAATTTTTTTCGTACAAATACTATACCAAATACCACGAAAATTGTTCCTTTTCTTATCGTACAAGAAAAGTTTTGTGTTTGTCCCTTCGAATAATTTTGCATAAACTAACGTGATCGGCTCTCAAAAGCTGTGTATGTACGATCAGATTATCGTACAAAAGCAGTATTTTTTGTCCAATTTTCTTAATGTGTGTACTAGGCTTTAGGCTAGGTTCACACTGCTGCAATCCAATTTTCAGTGTAACTTGCATGTTTGCATATTCTATGGGGCCAAGATCCTACTGGAATCACACCAAAAGTAGAACAGGAATCTTTTCCAAAATCACGTCTTGTCGAGTTGCATTGATGTGAACAATGGAAACAATGTGGTTTTTACTGTCATGTGATTCTGTGCGACTCAAGTCGCATCTGAAATCGCACAAGTGTAAACGGAGCCTTAATCTGACATACATATCCACTATTCAGTGCACAACAAATCATAGTTACTGACAATCAGCACCTGTGTGGTATTGCTTACTCTTCTCAGTGCCATCAGCAGAGATGAATGTATTACAAGGAAATTTTTATACAGTGGATCCTTTGTGAAGCAGACACAAGTTTCTCAGTACAATGAACAAACCAAACAGGGAAAATGTGCATTTGCTCATATTTTGGAATATCTTCCTGTGCATGACTAGGTTACCTGTTTGCTATTTTATTAAAGTTTTTAAGTAATGCAAAGTGCAAGTGTATCTACTCCAAAGAAGAGGCAAGACAGCAGCACACTGTGGATGGTCTCTGGGTGGGAATGAAGGCCAGGGTCCTTGCTGGAAAAAAAGCCTTTAATGTTAGATACATAATATGTGTGTGGCTGTCTCATCTTTTCTTTGGAGTGGGTTTGTAGTACAGACAGTTCCCTTTTAGCCAGCACCCGAGTCCAGGAAGACAGCGGTGTGGTGCCTAGTGAGCGGAGGAATTCTGCCAGTCAAATCCTACAGGCATGACTACACAAGCTGGCCATACACTTTTTTTTTTCATTCATTTCATTGTGGTTATTCTACCGACAGCCGGTCCTGCTGGCTGTGGCTGTCAAATTACCATCTGATTGGATATAGCTGCTGTTCGTGCAAAAATTTTCCAGCAAGCTGCTTTGACAAAAGAAGATTAAACAATCAACCTTTAGGAGCTGAATGAATGGAGTGGTGCTGGCAGGGACATCCACTGAATTCAGTTCCTAAAATGTGCATCTACTGTATAGCCAGCTTTAGTAGTATTGCTGATGAGTGCAATTATTTTTCTGCTACAATGCTCTTCGAAGAAAAAAAAAAATGGATCCAAGTGTTCAAAATACAATGTAGAAAATGTAACAATAAGATTCAAGTACAACAGTTTTCAATCAAGCTTTTAATGAAAAGATCATAAAATAACAGTTCTTTTTCATCACTGTACATTAAGACTGAAAGTTTTTCGAATGTTCAGATCACCAGAATCTTCTGTATCCACTTTTTTTTATCTATATGACACTAGAGTATGAGCTCCTCCATAGAGTGCTCTGACCTGAATAGAAAATCCATGAGGAGAACATTGCAGCCCCAGGAAGCAAAGAGGTAGGACTGAGAGCAGAGAAAGTCACTATATCTCCTTTTCCAGTTCTTGTGTACTACAGATGGACAGGACCAGAAATAAGCAAGCAATTTCACTGACATTGTGTGTGTGTAGATAACTAGCCACAAATTTCTCAGCATAAGTAGCCAGAACACCAATAGAAAAGTCTGCATAATTTAAGAGGTTAAAAAAAAAAAGCAACATATGCCCAGCCCTGAGACAAGTCTGTGATCTGGGTGTTATTTAGGAGCAATTAGAGGTCTTTAATTGCCCTTACTAAATTACCTTGTTTTTTTTTTTAATCTGAAGCTAGTGATTCACGATCTATAAACAAGGTAAGCTGTTACACAATAAAAAGGGTGCCTCCCTGGCAAGATTCCTAGAAGTCAGACAGGTGGAACCTCTCTCTCCAGTAATCACGTATACATGACACACTAAACTAATGCCCAGACAGTGTCAAATGCCTGTCACGCTGCATACAACCTGTTCAGGGTTGTGGTTTTATGACTGCAGCACGTAAAGTGGGCAAAGTGGTTCTTTAGTATTATTATTATTATTTTTTTTTTTTAACGATTTACAAATTTTTAAGTTTAATCTAGTTTCTGATTTAGCATAAGAGATATACTTGTTACATATTAATAATAATACACGGATGCTCACAAATCAGAATCTTCTTGGACTGTTTTGGAGTTAGAAGAGGTTGGTCTTTGGCAGATTGGTAAAAGGTAAAGGCAGAGCCATTGTCTTGTGAAATATCATGCTATAGCAGACATACAGCTGAATCTTGTGTTCAGATTACAAAGTGTAGCATGACTGGGCACAAATAACTGAAATTAAACAGAATACGTACAGATTCGTACCATAAAAGCAAAAACTTTGTTGACGTGACCTGGACAAGGTTCCAGTTTTTCTTTATTATAATCTTCAGGAAAATAAGGCTTCAGTCTACTAACCAATATATTAAAGTTTATAAGAACGATAACATTTTTGCTTACATTTCCAATAGGAACAATATACCATTTAGCGTATTTGTACATTTGGCATGAAAAAAAAAATACATTCCTTTATGTTGTTTTTTAAATAGCCACAAGCAACACACAAACCATATCTCATCACTGCACAGCTCCCTGCTGTGGCAGGATAGACAAAATATGTCACTGAAAAAATTTGCTGCATTTCTAGTCCCATCCAGTAGATGATCACATCTGCAGTGGGGCAATGTTTAATGTGGTCCTCATACTCCCGTTAAACTTTAAGGGCCAGGTCACATGTTGTCATGATAAAATGCACGCTACCGCAGCGATAACTGGTGCAATGTTGTGGCATTTATTTGAAGATCACCCCAAAGCACCCTGCCGCCCACAGATGTGCGTTGCAGAGCAAAACACGGCAACACACTAATGTGCATTGCAATGTGCTGCCAAGAATGGTACAAGCACCATCTTTTGGCAGAGCAGCACACCACAGTGCATGTCAGTGTGTTTTTGCACGACCTTCAGCAGGTGCGTCTTGAGGTGCCAAAGAGAATGACTGCTACCACATTGCACCAATGCATTGCTGCACATGTTGCTGCAAACAACATGGTTTAAATGGGCCCCTTAAAAACAGGACACAAGGGATAAGGACACATCCCTTCTTAGTCTCATCTCACCTCCTGTACCTGAAAGACTGAAGGAATTACCAAACATTCCATCAAAACAGGAAAAAAAAAAACAAAAGAAAAAAACAAACACAAAAATAGAAGGAAAGCATTTTGCAGAAAAAAAATATACATTTATATTTATACCAAATGAAGCCGGTGACATTGTAACAATAAAAAACAAAAAAATACAGAAGTATCCAGTATGAAAACAGAAGAACTACAGAAAGTCCCGCTTGGTGATTTATGGCTATTTGTTGAGTCTCTGAGGATATTTAGGTTTGTTTGCTTTTTTCTGAAATCCTTTAGTCTTCAAAGCATTAGCCTGCCACAGGCACCTTGCAGTGTTTGAGGGCCTATGACAAAGAATTTTAGCCCCATGTGACAGCTTCAACTTGGCCCTTCCAGAAGGGCCCCTGACCAACGTATTGAAGAAAACATTTATTATTAAGAAGGTCAGGATGTATAACCAACCTGCTTATGTGCTGCTGCCATCAAGAGGGGGTGGTGAAATAAATACATTCAGAACTGCACATACATAGTGAAACAATACAAACACTGCAAAAAGTCTGCACCATCTTTGATTAGTTATTGAAGACCAGACAAAATTAATGGTATATTATCTATGGGTCATACAAGAGCCCCAATTTATAGAATGTGTGTAGATTTAGATTAGGTATTAAACTGGCAGCTACATTTCTTTAAAAAAAAATTTTTTGATTGAATTTTAACTAAGTTAACATATACAAGGGATAAACATTTTGCTTAATGTGACCCTATGCTCAATGTGTTAAAGTTGTAAACTCTCTTTATTTTTACCTTCAGGTAAGCTTATAATAAAGCTTACCTGTAGTATAAATGAATATCTCCTAGACATGCATCGTTTAAAAGATATTCTAGTGAGCAGCAGCTGGTGACGTCACCGACACATGTGCTTTGAAGAAACGGCATACCCGTGCCGTTCCTTTAGAGCCCTGTGCCGCAGGAGTGATGTCATCATGGCTCAACCATTCAAATGGCCTGCAAACCCGGAAGGAAGACTGGGTGAAGATGGACGCCTCTGCAGCAGTGACAGCACGCCACTGGAGGGCTTAGTTTCAAGGCAAGTCTTTCATATAATGTAATAATAATGTAAGTCTTTCATAATGTTCATAATTATGCCTTTACCTTGCATGAAGAGGTTTTTTTTTTGTTTTTTTTTAAACGTTTTCTACCGCTTTAAATTTTTTGCTGGGATGGCTGTAATACTATTCCTGTAGGAAATACTATGGTCAAACCTCCCTCTGGTTATACAACCCAAATAAATAGGCATTTGGTCATCCGAATGCCTTGGATTTAGGTCAAGTGACCAGTACTGGAAGTAGCCTGTTGCTAAATCTATCCAAAAGATAAGGTATTTTAGCTCTTCTAATTATTCTTTATATAACCCCAACAAACATACGTTACACATAAGAATAGGTCCACTTTAAGACTGAAGAAGGAAAATGTTTAGAAGTAGGTTATTTGTTCATAAACAGTAAAGAAGGGCTGTCATAAGAGAAACAAAGGCTACGATTCCTGACCCCTTCAATTAAAAAAAAAAAAAGGCCAGGAAAGAAAGACCTCTGGGTCATGCTGACCCCCTGTTTTCAATACTCTCAGTCACTGACCTGGAACAAATATGCAGAGAAAGACTCACTTTCCTGATCTGTTCCATGTCAGTGATTCAAAAGTACTGAAGCTAGTGGATCAGCATAACTGGTGATTGGCAATGGTTGCCCAATATTTCTTTGAAAAGTTACTCTAAGACAGCAAGATCTCACTGTACCTTGAAGAAATGTAACACATAAAACTGAGGCTGTAGTAACTGAATACCATACATCCGTCATAGAGGAATTCATTATTACTTACTTACTAAGGGTTTTCTGTGTTTTTGTGCCTTTAAGGCAGTGAAACCTATCTGTACATTGGTCATTTCAACAAATTATTATGTTTAAGGGTTTCCAGCACCCTAAAAAGGAAATATACATTTAACCACCACTATGGCAAGAGTTAAATTCTTCATGCGTTTGAAAAGGTTAAATCCTATCTAAGATTTTATAAGCCTCCACATTAAACTTCCATGCACTGCCAATAAACCAGGATCTCCAAACATGAAAGCAATGAGGTCAGTGAAAACCCAAGAAAATGTGGAATTAATTTTGACTGGTCTGTTGCTGAGGTCTGAAACTGTAAAGAGTTATGTAAACAATGAGATAAATATAAATAGTCCATTTTTTTTTCTTTTTTTCTGAGCCCAGTTGATTTCTTCAAAATGTGCTTTGGTTTAAAAAATAGTTTATGGATTTGGGTACAAGCTATTTTTTTTTCCTTTTCGTTTTATTTTTTCAGTTTTATAATACATCCTTGTTTTCGGTTTACAAGTCTTAAAAATGTTTTTCCTGTTATTCCGAAAAAAAAAAAAAAAAAAAAAAAAAATCAGGAACTTGTATTTTTCCCCACTGCCTACCATTTTACAATATGAAGTGTGTTTTATACACAGAATATAGCCCCAATCCCTCCCATCCCTCCACCCAGGTCCCACAATTCTTAAAATTTGCTTTAATATGAAACTAGTGTTTAGCTTTTCTCATAAAATACAGAAAATGTTAGATACAATACTATGTCATAGAAATGTGGCTGAAAGTTTGGTGCCTGGAGGTAGCCAGTCCCTGAAGTTTGAGAAGTATTGTCATTATTAATGTTGTCACAGTTTGGAAATGTATTCCATTAATTCATTCTCTAGAACACAAACCTACACAGCTAACAAAAAAAAAAATGTACAATGCTCAACTAAACACAGACTTCGTGTCGATATTAAGTGCTGAGAAAAAAAAATAAAAATATACATTAAAAAATTGCTTGTCAAAAGCAACATTTTCTGGGAGTCAAGATTTATTTTTCATGTATATGGGATGGGTGAAGGTGCAGTTTAATTTACTGTTTAGGGTATAAATGATCATACCTTTTTTTTCTCAAAATGGTATAAGCATTGATGAGAGTGCCAGTTTTTGGTTTAAAAAATAAATTCTAAAGGCTCCCTCATGCATTGCGAGCAGAAAATTTTTTTCTATTTAACGATTTTAATCTAATCTAGAAAGCGGAAAGACTGCATTGTACCACTTTTTAGAAGCAATTGGTTTTCTGCAGTGTCAGTAAAAAAAAACCCATTAAGGAAGTGAAAAATCTCAGAAATTTTGGAGGGCATATTAGGAATTGTCAAAAGTAGTTTTGTTTAATGGAAAGAATGGAGAATTGAGACTTAAGTTGCCAATACACTGCTCCAATTTTGGCCAATTTCTCCTGGCTTGGCTGAATTTCAGGCAGTGTATGGCCCTGCCGGCACCACTCCATTTGGCAAAAGTTGATTGTTCAATTGACTTTTATCAAAAGAGCCTGTTGGATAACTTGTCAGTCGAACAGCACCTTTATCCAATCACATGCAGGTACTGTTCGAAATATGACATCCCGGCGCGGGAAATTTCGACTATCGGTGCATTTTTGTTAAGCCAGTGTATGGCTAGCTGTGGGAAAAAAAAAAGAAAAAAAAAAAAAAAAGTTCAGTCCCATAACCATGTTTGAAAATTACAACAGGCTAGTAGACTTCTTTTTGTGCTCTTTTCTCAATGTTCGTTGATGTTAAAGAATCCCACAAAGCCCTCTGCAGCATTTGGGAAAGGTAAATGTAATAGGTACGTTTTATTTCTTTTGGTGATAATGAGAGAAATCTTGGCTTTATCCACAGTTCAGCTGCTACCTGCAGCCCTAGAGCTACTATTTTAACTGCAGTGGTGGTCTTCCACAGGGCCAAGGAGCCCAACTAAAGCAATTCAATTAATGCAGAGCATTGCAACCTGAAAATGGCTGAACTGTGAGCATAGCAGAGGTTTTGATGTAGAAAAGAGCTCAGTTCGCCTCCCAAGCATTGCAGATAACTTTATGGAGTTGTCCCTTAAGAAAAACCAATCCAACTTACATAATTGCTCAACAGCAGGAAATGCCCTTTTCCTATGAAACTGCTCCTACACATCCAGCAGCCTAGAAAACCAGAGCTGTATGCAAATACCACAGTAAACTCAGTGCTCTGGGTGCTCCCCCCATCATTTCACAATGCAATGTGCACACCATTGCAACTTACAGAGAAGTACATATACTGTAGGATCAGGCTGTAGGGAGGGGGCAGGTCTTCTAGCTGTGCAGAAGCAGCTTCCAAAAGGAAAAAAAAATATGCAACATCTACTGTTAGGCCATTATGCACCTGGACCACTTTTCCTTAAACTAATGCAAAAAAAAATAACAAACTGCAAACAGGCAAGTGCTTTATTGCAGAAATGACATGCAAGGTCTCTTCTGCTAGAAAACAAGCTTACCTCCCTGCTTGCAATCCTCCTCAGAACGTAAACAGAGTGCAGCTGCACGTTTAAATTTTTCGGCACAGTGCCAGTGTGTTGAGATGAATGACCCCTGTGCATGCGCGGAAGTGATGTCATCCTGCACGGACCAATCAAGATGGCAAGGAACCAGACAATGCTTTCTACACCAGGGGCTATTTATGATCTACATATTTCCTTTAGAGCTTTAGCAGTTGCCCATTAAATTAAGAGTGTAGCTTTCAGCAGACTGCTCAGACTCGCCATCTCATATGTACTGATTAAATATATCAAAGAGATACAGCCATACGTTAATAAAATATACCCTTGTGAGGAATAAAAATTGTCAAATGAAATATCAGCAAGCCCCAGAAGATATTTCATCTTTGGCCCTGAAGCATCTGTATTTGTTTCCCACATACTGAATTACACAAAATGTAAACTACTGAATTGGACTGTAACCAGATTATGAGTCAACCAAGAGCAGCTATCAACAGTGTGGAATGCAAATCATCTACTTTCAACTAAAAGAGACAATGCACAAATATGATACTGCATTTATCACAAGCATAGCAAATTCAATGATAATTAAGCTACACAGATGTACGATGTCACTGTGTAGATCAAGGAAATTGCAGTACTTGGAGCAGACCAATAATATAAATAATCGATAGTTTAAAGAAGAACTCCAGATTTGATTAAAAAAAATAAACATGCAATAAACATGCCCATTCTAGTCAAAATGTTTGCAATCTACTGAGATCTGCTCAATCCCATCATATGCAAATGTGCTCCTTTCCTGGCAAGCTGAAAAGTTGGCATACAATTATCTGCAGAAGTGAACAGCATTCCAAACATTTCTAGGAAGTGTGGCGATTACCATCTTTAGGGAAGAAAGGGATGCCAGCTTTTATGTATTTTTTATGATATAGACCTGCCTGCACAGTTGTTCAGAGGAGGATGGGAAGCCAAAGAGACTGAATGGCTTCTAAGTCAGATTGTTTCAGCATTTCAGGGACTTATGTTTTCGTTAAGGGGACAGTTTAAATCTGCTTCCTGGAGTTCAGCTTTAAATTCCCACAAATAAACTTATAAAGGTGATTCCACATGGGGGATAAGACAACTATATTTTCGAGCCTCAGTATGTTACTTTGTCTATTCTTACATTCATTTTAGGTCATAGGACTGAACTTTTGTGAACATTAAAAAAAAAAAATATTGCAGCTTAACCTGACTTTTCTTTAGTTTCATAGTTTTGGTCTTAAAAAAAAAAATGTAAACTTGAATTTTCTAATGTGGCCATAAATTGTAAGGGTACACCAGTATTTGGTAAGTTCTGGATTCTGATGCATTTCTAACAGCGGCTGGCCATAATTTGCAAAGATATTGGGAGACTAACACTTTGGGAGTCACAGCTTTGGAAATATCACAAACCTCTGCAGCAAGAGGTGCTTCTATCTAGGGAAAAGGGTTTGGTAATTATTTTGGTTTATTTCTGATTGGATCTCTTTGGGTTCTGTTCATTTTTGGATCTATTTCATAGCCGTAACATGTAGAGTATGGCAAATTCCTGACAGTCTTATGTTTTGAATGCTTTCCATTTAATTTAAATGTTCTAACTTTATACATTTACTTACATGAAAGAAAAAAAAAATATGCAAAACTTTAGTAAAAGCATCTCACTTGTCAAGAGTTCAAGAGGTAGCAAAAGTGACCAGTCCATCGCATCCTTCCACCTTACACGTTTACATACACAGCCACAATAGGCTGACACGCACACTGACACACACTCACGTATACACACACACACACAGGAGTACCTAATAGGTGACCAGTAGTCACCATAAACAGCAACATGGTGAGAACCTTCTTTCCTAACAGATAGGCTACAACTGGAAGCCAGTCTGGCAGTAAAGAGAATAATTTCCTATAATTTTGGAGGTGTGTGGGGTGGAGAAAACAAAAACCTCCTACGGTTTAACACTTTTTGGGTCAGGTTAACAGGGCACTGAGCACTGTAACAAAGTACTAGGTGCCCTCTGTAGGACAGAAGGAGTTACGATGTGTCTGTTCCTGAGCTCATCTTTACACGAGAAGCTCAATAACATGTAAAAAGTGAGTAGTGAAAAGAAAGAATCCTAACCCACCACCCCAAAATAACCCTAAACTTCCAGTTCAAAAATTCACAGATTCAAAATGTAAATTAGACAGTCTCCCACAGCCCAGCACTGAGACAAGTACCTATTACAGACAGGAAAACAACAGAGGGAGGCAAAACAAAGAACCTCCCTCCCACTGGCTCACATGGGTGCAACTGTTGGGCAATGTTAGTTTCCAGTCTGTGGAAAAAAAAGGGCCTTCAGAAAGAAGAAAGGTACCAAGAGGGAACATGCAAAGAATTCACAGCCACGGGATACCAAGAGCCCCAGAAAAGTGCCAGCCCTCCTTCAGCTATCTATACATTGGTGTAAGAAAGGGGCAACTTGGCAGGAACCTATCCAGATGCCCACAGTGGTAACCAGGAGAGGGAGTTGAGGTTTCCTTGGTTTTCATTCATGGATATAAGTAGGAGGCCAGCACCTCTTAAGGCTGGACAGAAGTAGGCAGGGCCAAGATGTAGAAAGGTGTGATCATCACAGGGTGTGTAATAACATGCCTTCAGTAAAATTACACCAAAATGCACCCTACACCAAAAGACTTAACTTCAATGTTTTCCTTGCTGCTAGAATAGTATAGTAGGATGGCAATGCTCACAATAGAATTTGTTGAATCTGCAAGCATCACAATGACCATCTCTTGGCAAGAGTGTTTGAAGTCTTTGTGTAGGTGCCGATGATGTAGAGGCAAAGAGTGCTGGGGATGTAACCTCTTTGTTGTGTAAACTGAAGATGATGTACAACTGGCTTCCACTGTGCCACATGTTGAAATGTTGTCATTATTCATTACATGTTAAAGCTCAGGTGAGGCATTGCACCCCTTTCTTCCATCTCTGATACAACTGGAAAACAGGTACCCATAAAGCAGCAAGTCATCAGGAAGGTAAATTGGTTTGTGTGTGTGTTTGTGTGCACAAGAGAAGCACATTCTTAGGATGTCATAAGAGTCTTTGGTTTAACATGGGGAGGTGTGCATACGCAAGTGACTGATAAGATTGCGCTGCTGGGTGAATTTTCCCCCGCAGAGCTGACATTCATAGGGCTTTTCCCCTGAGTGGACACGCATGTGCTCGGTCAGTCGATATTGCCTTGTAAAGCGCATCCCACACTCGTCGCAAGCAAAAGGTTTGAGGCCCAGGTGACTCCTCATATGGCGGGTCATGGTTCCTCTTTGTGTGAACATTTTGCCACAGATGTTACAGGGGAAAGGACGGGTCAGCCAGTGCGTTTTCTCGTGCTGTCGAAGGGTGGCTGGATCTTTGTAACTTCTCTCACACACTGAGCACTTGAATGGCCGTGATTCATTTGGAAAGGTAGTGTTGGGAGTGGACAGATCCTCCGCTTCCTCTTTGCAGTAGGAATCTTCCTCTTTGATATATAGCTCCTCCTCAGTGTGTGTTTCCACATGGGCATTCAGTTGCTCTGAATTGGGAAACCCCTTTCCACAGGGGATACAGACATACAAGTTGTCTCCAAATGGCACAGTCTCAAACCCATCTTGTCGGTAAACATAGTTGGCACTAGGATGTTCAGTCTCGTTCTCACTATGCCCACTCTCCTCACTGTTGTCTTTGCCATTTTCCACTTCCTCTTTACACTGGAAACCCTTTTCTGAAGCATAGCCCCCTCCAGATATTCTTTCTTTTGACTTAGGCCCAACAATAACTCCATTGGGCATATTTTCTCCTCGTTCCTCTGGAGACAATTCTCCTTCTTTCCTGTCCCACTCCTTTTTACGGGGACAGTGGCGAAGGAGTTTCTTTGGCCCGGATTCAGAGTGGTTTTCCTCCACTTCCATTGGTTCACTGTCTCTTTTTTGGAGGGCGGATTCTTCGTATGAGGCACTGTTGGCTACAGATGCTGAGGCAGATTGGGGAGAACCTGCACAACTATCTGCTTGTACATTCTCTTCTTGTGCAGGTAGGGACGGGCTTTTCTTGGAAAGGTCAAGGCCTAGCTCATGGTCACTCCCATTAGTGCTGTTATGAAGGCTGTTGTTGCTCCCTGTACCTCGATTTAAAGGGTGGCTATTTTCCTGGTTAGAATTGTTAATAAACACATCTTCATCTTGCCCTGCAGTACTGGACAGCTCATTTGAGTTGGAGCCCTTGTTTTCATCAGATGAGCCAGAGAATCGCATGTGAGCAATTTGGGGAGTGGAGAGCCTGTGACTCCTTCCAACTCGGCCTATGCTGGGCACTCCAAGCTTTCCAACAAATGGCTTCCCAGCACGCTTGAGCTTCTTCCTGCAAAGAGTTGCCAAGTCGTGGAGTTGGAGGTAGCTTGCTGCAGTGAGAAGAGCATTGAAGTTCTGCTCTCCTGGCTGGTCAGATGTTGTTAGGAGTTTACCAGTGTAGATAAAGTCCAAAATCTGACGGAAAACTGCTGGATTGACCATGTCGGTATCTAAATTGATCAGGTTGTCATGGAGAACAAGAGACTTAAAGTACATGCTGCTGGCAGCAAGGATGTTCTTGTGAGCTCGGAACAGGGCATTTTCCACCACAATGATGACATCACACAGGAAACCTTTGGCTCGTTGCTGATTCAGCTGAAGCAGCAGTTGTTTGGCATGGTTTGGCAGATCCATTTCCCCTTTTCATTCAGTATGCTCTGCCTAAAAAAATATAAATACATTCATTAAAAAGGTTTCATTTTAATTTGTCTATTTATTAAAAGATATTAAGGACAGATTCCACAACACAATATTCACATCTAAACTGGACACAAAGCACACCCCTAAAAATTACCACTCTGATACAAACATACATACATACATACACACACACACACATATAAATTCTAAAAATAAATAAGTGTATGGCTACTTCTCGGCCTGGGGTAGCTGTCAATATTGAGAACAGGCACAGAAACAAAATGGCACCCCCAAGAGTCTTTAAGTGTCACTAAACCCACATCATAAAAAAATTATCAACAAATAGTGTATTACATGCTGTTCATACTCACTATGAGGCTAGTTTTCTGAAAAAAAACAAAAAAAAAAAAACAACCTTTTTGATCCATCTGCTCTCTATCTCCACCATCTGTTCATGTCCCTGATTCAGCTAGGAATTTTGCAGCTGTAGTGGCAACTCTGCACATGCTCAGTTTTCAGGTCAGTTTCTATGCTGAGCATTTCCTCCCTATAACATCTGAGCAGCCCATGTGACTATAGAATCATACACGTGGGGTCTATACACAGTCGTGAGTGACAGCCCCCTCCCTCGCCAATAACCAGCTAAACACAATGGGGGCAGGATAATACATGTAGATTAATGAAGGCTTCACCTATTCTAAGACACAGGCTGGAGGAGTGTGACAGAAATCTGCCCACAACATGTTATTTACACAAAATATATTTGTATGCCAATTTAAAAGTTTATTGATGATAATTATTTTTCCAAATGTTGTTGTATTCCAAAGGCTTTTTTTTTTTATATATATTTTGAACATGACCAGCAGCAGCAGAGAACTGGAATCTCCTCCTGTTTATGCTTCCTTGCAGACAGGCTGGGAAAGATCTGGGTCATGAGACAGCTGTATATCGATGAGAAAAAAGGGATTTCAATTTTTTTTTAATTAAAATAATTACAGTGCCATCATCCACATACAGAAATAGAGGGGACAATGTAAATTGTCCCTTTTATCACTTTTTAAGTGGGGTGAGCACAAAAAACTATTCTGTTTGACACTTTGCCTATTAGCAGCTCTCCCATATTTTAACCATTTGCTCTCTGGAAGATTTAGCCCCGTTCATGACCAGGCCATTTTTTGGGATGCAGCACTGCATTACTTTAACTGACAATTGCGCGGGCGTGCAATGCTGTACCCAAATAAAATGTATGTTCTTTTTTTTCCCCCACTAAGACCCCTTTCACACTGAAGGCATTTTTCAGGCGCTAAAGGGCTTTAAATAGAGCCTAAAAAACGCCTCCCCTGCAGCCCTAGTGTGAAAGCCCGCAAGAAAGACCTGAAAACAGCATCTTTGGAACAGTTTATACACCGGCTCCTCCACCACCCCTGCCCATTGAAATGAATGTGCACTGCTGCCAAAGCACCTTCAGAGATTCAGCAGAAGCACTTTTTGGGCGCATTTAACCCTTTCTTCGGCTGCTAGCGGGGGTCAAATACTTTACCGCTAATGCGGAGCGGTGCCAATGTAAAAGGGGTCAATTAGAGCCTTCTTTTGGTAGTATTTGATCACCTGTTTTTTGCGCCATAAACAAAAAAAGACCGACAATTTTGGGGAAAAAAAATATATTTTTTTTACTTTCTGCTATAAAAAACATCCAATTAAAAAAAAAAAAAAATAATTCTAAATTTTTTACATAAATTTAAGCTAAAATGTATTCGGCTACATATTTTTGTTAAAAAATCCCAATAGGCATATATTGATTGGTTTTCGCAAAAGTTATAGCATCTACAAACTTTGGGATATTTCTATTTTTTACTAGTAATGGCAGCGATCAGCGACTTATAGAGGGACTGCGATATCGGGGTGGACAAAATCAGACACTGACACTTTTTGGGGAGCAGTGACATTAATACAGTGATCAGTGCTCTGTACTAATGACACTGGCTGGGAAGCGGATAACATCACTGTGGGGGAGGTGCTTGTACTAGGGGAAGACATGGATTGGTGCACCTGCTTTGCAGAGACAGGATCCATGCCTTCTGTACTGACAGAACAGGGATCTACCTTCATAGGCAGATCGCCGCTCTCCCTCTGTACTGAAGGATTGGCGGGTGCCAGCTAACATCAAGTCTGCCGTACCTGCCCATCAGCTCCCACTTTGTATAATAACAGCAGGAACGGGCCGGATCTGGCGCAGAGCAACCGCCCTTCTGCAGTATATCTACGGTGGGCGGTCTACAAGTGGTTAACCACTTCAATACAGGGCACTTATACACCCTTCCTGCCCAGACCAATTTTCAGATTTCAGTGCTCTTGCACTTTCAATGCCAATTACTCAGTCATGCAGCACTGTACCCAAACAAAATGAGTATTATTTTTTTCATGCAGATAGGAGCTTTCTTTTGGTCATTTAATCCGCACTGGGTTTTTTATTTTTGCGACATACCGTATATACTCGAGTATAAGTCTAATTTTTCAGCACTTTTTTTGTGCTGAAAGTGCCCCCCTCGACTTATACTTAAGTCAAGCACTTTTCTGCAGCAAAAAATTTGATTTTCCGAACCGAATTTGGGGCCCCGTATCTCAGGGCCACTTGATGCTAGGAACCCCAAATTTGGAGTACAAACCCAGTGGAACTGGTACCACAACATATCCAAAGCTGAAGTTCCTAGTACTAAGTGGCCCCGAGATACGGGGCCCCAAAATCAGTTCGGAAAATGTCATTCTCTGCTGCAGAAAAGTGCTTGACATTTTATGAACCGATTTTGGGGCCTCATATCTCAGGGCCACTTGGTGCTAGGAACCCCAAGTTTGGTGTGCAAACCCACTCGAACTGGTACCATAACATATCCAAAGCTGGAGTTCCTAGCTCCAAGTGGCCCTGAGATACGGGGCCCCAAATCCGGTTTGGAAAACGTCATTCTCTGCTGCAGAAAAGTGCTTGACATTTTATGAACTGATTTTTGGGGCCCTGTATCTCGGGGCCACTTGGTGCTAAAAACCATAAAATAAAATGTTATGCTGCTAGTTCCACTGGATTTGCACACCAAATTTGGGGTTCTTAGCACTAAGTGGCCCCGAGATACAGGGCCCCAAATTCGGTCAATGGTGTCCATCTGCAGCAATGTCATTTCGGGACCCTTTGGGTTCAGAGACCCCAAATTTTTGCTGCAGCTAGGGGGCATCTAGGAACCCTTAACTACCGAGTTTGAAGTTCAGGGGACCTATGGCTGCAAATGGGCACAGTGAGGCATGTAAATGGGCACAGTGATGCTGCAAATGGGCATTGTTGACCCTCGTTTCCACTTACAGTAGCTGTGCATTTCTCACCCTCGACTTATACTCGGGTCAATACGTTTTTCCCATTTTTTTTGGTGGTAAATTAGGGCCTCGACTTATACTCGAGTATATACGGTAAGTGAAAAAAGAGCGAACATTTTGAAAACCCTTTTTTTTTAGTTTTTTGAACTTGTAATTTTTTTCCCACAATTCTTGGGAAAAAGAAGAAATTATTTATTTTTTTTACACAAAATGGTCATACCAAGTTATTTTTCACAGACAGCATATGCATACTTCCAGTTACACGCCAGAATACATTCTGCTACTCCTCCCGAGTATGGCGATACCATGTGTGAGAGACCTTTCACAGCTTGGCCACATACAGAGGCCCAACATGCAGGGAGCACCATCAGGTGTTCTAGGAGCATGTTACACATCTAATTTCCCAACAACCTATCACACTTTTGAAGGCCCTGGAGCACCAGGACAATGGAATTACCCACAAAATGACCCAATTTTGAAAGGCAAACACGCCAACGTATATTCTATAAGGCATGGGCTGGTGACAAGTATTCAGGAACTCTGATGGCGACAGCAACTCGGGCGGGCTGCGACAGGAACTCGGGCGGGCTGCGACAGGAACTCGGGCCTCGACAAACTACAGCCGTTTGTTGACATTTGTGACTGACTGAGTGGACACAGCCGGTCACGTGGTAAAGAGCCAATTTCATCCGAAGGGACATGTCTCATCCCCGGGGGCGCGCATGAGCGGCGATCACGAGCCTTACACAAGTGATTGGCTGTGATTGGACACAGCCAGTCACATGGTAAAGAGCCAAATTAATTGGCTCTTTACCCTGATCGGGGATGGGCTGTGTCCGAGGGACGTGCCCTGATCGCTGAACTGCAGGCCCCCGGGGGCGTGCAGGAGCGGCGAGAACGTCATATGACGTCCCCCCCGGTGGGAGGAGGTGTTCCTGCCGGCGTCATTTTACAATGGTATGGAAGTGGAGAAACAAAGAAAAATTATCGTCATGAGATTTACACATCTACCTTGTTCTGTCATCAGAAACAGACGGATGTCTTTCCTTCAAGAGAAAGCCCCATTTTCTTAACATAATAAAGTGTTTGTTACCCCAGCATTTCAAATTCCTGATATGTGCCTGCTGTACCATGTACAGTACTTGTATGAAAAAAGTATCCAGTTCTCTTTGTATTGCATCCTTTATGTGAAATCTCTGCCAGTCCTTTTGCTTTCCTGTTAAAGTGGTTGCAAACCACAGATGTTCAAAAAAAACTGCAAAGCAATGGCATAATGTGCTAGTATGCATCATATACTACGTCACTCCCGTGTGCATGCACGTAGCTCTGAAGTTCCGACAAGGTATGCTGGACCTTCAGAGCACATGCACCAGTGATGTGCACGTTTAGATGATGTTTATTTTACCTACAGGTAAGCCTTAGTATGGGCTTACCTATAGGTAAAAAAATAGCCAATTGGGGTTTACAACCACTTTAAAAACTGACCACACTAGGCAGTAGAACACATCGTGGTCAGTTCCCTAGTTTATGCTGGGAACTCAGGCTGCTCTCAGGTTTGCCTTTCATTTTCATTTCAAACCGAATGGGTTGTTTTACAAGGTGGTCGTTTACAATCACTTTAAAGTGGTGTTCCGGCCAAAATTATACTTTTTAAATAAAAATACCCCTATAATACACAAGCTTAATGTATTCTAGTAAAGTTAGTCTGTAAACTAAGGTCTGTTTTGATAGTTTATAGCAGCAGTTTGTTATTTTACAAACTTACAGCAGGCCATGGCCATCTTAAGTCTGGGCATCTGAAGCCAGACTTTATTTCTTCCTGGATCTCATCCTTGCAGATCTCGCACGTGCTCAGTGCAGCACAAGCAGTGCAATAGGTTTCAGGTCAGGATTCCATAGCAACGGCAGTGTCAGAGGAAGTTGCCACCCCTTCCCAGAAGGCATTGCAAACAGGAAATGATGCGATGGGCTGCGGCCAGGGAGGAGGAAGTGAAAAATGAATACAGCAGATATACAGTAAGTGCTGAGAATTTTTTTTTTAAATATCCAATTCATTTACAGTGCATAGTTTAGTGAGGGATGCTGAAGAGTTGTAAAAGTGGATGGAACTCCATTTTAACTTCAGCCTAAACAGCCTTTTTTGAAAAAATAGTTTAGCTTTGACTAAAGCTGGGGAGGGTTAGGACCTGTGAAAAGTGCTCTAATTTTTATTTTTTTTCTACATCGGTTACCAGAACAGAGACATATTTCAATGAGGGTACTGTATGTTCAACTGACAACTGTCAAAGGTAAGGTTTCCCTTCACTTTGTTGAGATTTTCACTAATTCCTGCCTTTTCTCTGCAAGAGGAAAAATACAAATCTTCCAAATGGGAATACAGACCACTAAAAATTAAAAAAAATACAACTCCTGATACATAAATATCTGCAGCAGTATCACCTCAAAATACTCAATACATATTTACCTTTAACCAAAATATTGGCTAAAATAAATCTATGGGACCTTCACTTCACAATACTCTAAAAGTGCTCCCCACACACCACATTTAACATGATCATCCTCCTCAAATTATGTAAGCACTCTCCATCTCTATTAACCCCCCCCCCCCCATTACAAAAAGGCAACTCAGCTTTATGTGTATCTATTCTGGTAATTACTTTTATTGCAGGTTCCACTTCTTCTCTTTACTTCCCTATTTCCACAACAGAAAGGTGGTAGTGTTCCAACAATCCACAACTTATTATCTCTCCAGCATTATAATGCTATGAGCACTTATGAAATGTGTGTAACAGTTTTTATGGTTGTATTTACATTTTAAATAAGTGGATCACACTATTTGGTTTTAATTTGCATCTTTTACTGGGGAATATGATAAAAGACCATATCCAGATCAACAAGAGACATAAAAAGGAAGCTGTGGATAGTTTGGAATACTACCACCTTTCCTAAAAATTTGTTTAGATTAGAAGACGGTGACAATGCTCCTAAAAATGACAGCTGGAGCCTAACTTTTGAAGTTCTCTCTAGTTTTGCTTCTTGCTCTTGAATTGGACAGAATGGATCATGAAATCCATAATAATTTGTTCTTCCCTGGTTAAAAGTTAATGCAATATCTTAAAAGACTAAGTCTGGCCATACATGGTCGAATTTTGAAATAATTTTCTTTTGAAAAATCAGAAAATTTGTGCGTTTTGTGAACCGATGGTGCCACCATTGATTTCGAAAAATTCAACCAACCAAGCCTTCAAATTTCACCTCATGTTGCTACAGAAAAAAAAGAATTTTTGTAGCTGGGAATCTTCTTGTGTTACACATGCGCATTTCTTTTTTGATTACATTTCTCGCACGATTCTCCCATCATTGATTAGAAAATCATTCGTTTTTCAAAAAATTTCCAACATGTCCGATTGCTCAAATTTGATGGCCGCACGAAAATCGTCTGTTGCTGCAGCCCACTAATGGTGCGAAATATGAACAAAAATTCTTAGATAAGATTTTCAAAAGAAGATTCTTTCGAAATTCGACCCATGTATGGCCTGCCTAACTTGAACTTTCCCTTTAAAGTCCAACCAATTTTTTATTTTTTTTCGTTTTTGGTAGCGTGGTAAGGTTGGAATTGGAATGCCTGTTAATTTATTTATAGTCTTAGGCAATATTCCATCTCACTTCCTGCTCTGGTGACAATTATTTTGTCTAGCGGCGCCCAATAATTGCAACTGGTCCCCAACTATAGGTTTGTCGCCTTTGGCCTCGTGCACTGCTGCTGGTAAATGGGCGTTTAGGAGCCTGTAACAGCTTGTAAACCGGGTAACTCGCGTTCAGCCGCATTTGATTTATTTACGGGCATTTTTAATGGAGATACATTTTTGACTATCATTGGAAAGACACATCAGCATATGTGATATAGGTGCTGCCATCCAAAAAGGGTTACAAAAAAATGGGAAAATCTCCCCCAATGGGGTTTTTCCGCAGCAAAGTTACAATCATTAGAGTAGAGTGGTATAAAAAAGGTTTTTTATTGAAAAAATTACAACAAAGAATATACACATACAAGTTTAAAATAAGAGCTCTGGTCAGAGATGTATAACATCATTCAATATATCTACTACAGTATACACCCACGTTTTAGCACACAAGATATATGCTCGAATAAAGTCCCTTGTATTTGCAAGGAAACATTAGGCTGAGGTAGACTTTTTAGAGGAATTCTGGTCTGGAGATTGTCTACATACATCCTTCGTTGGTAACTATACCTTGTGTGCTAAAACGTATAAATTATGTGTGTATTTACACACATACATATATATATATATTTTTTTTTTTATTTTTTTTTTTTACAGCAAATTAATCCCCTGAGGAAAACTGACCACACACATCGAAACGCGTTGGAAATTTACATACCAGAAGTTTTGATTAAACATTGTATGGGTATATACTGTTGTAGATATATTGAATGATGTTATACATCTCTGACCAGAGCTCATATTTTAAACGCGTATGTGTATTTTCTTTGTTGTCCTGGCCCTGCGAGATAGGATATTTCGTTCTACTGTATATTCTTACGTGTAGTGGAATGACATTAAGGCTTGACTTGTCGTTTTTCAATAAAAAAAAAAAAAAAAAAACTTTATACCACTCTAACGATTCTAACTTTACTGCAGAAAAACCCCATTTGGGGAGATCTTCTCATTTTGATACATTTTTGACTATTTACAAAAACAAAAAACAAAATGCAAAGGCGGCTAAACACAGCATGTAAAATGCAGAAAAAAACTGACTTTAACGTTGGTTACTATCTGTCAAGTAAAGTCATTCAGGAGAGTTTTTAAAAGCGTCCCATGTACATTAAGTCTTACTTGCTGGACTGAAGTCAGTGGTGGGACACTGGTACAACAAAATTTTCTCATTTACCACTTGGTGAAGAAAAGTCATAATCCTAAAGCCTCATACACACAATAAGAATATCGGACGTGTGATCTTCCGCTGCTTTTTTTGCATGCTAGTCTCACATCGAAAATGAAGAGGTTACTAAAGTTATGAAACTTTCGTATGACAGAATACAACTTCGGAAGTAATGTTATTAATTATTATTGCAGGTACTTATATAGCGCCATCAATTTATGCAGCACTTTACATATACATTGTACATTTACATCAGTCCCTACCCTCAAGGAGCTTACAATCTAATGTCCCCAACTCACACATACTAAGGCCAATTTAGACAGGATCCAATTAACCTACCAGCATGTCTTTGGAGTGTGGGAGGAAACCGGAGTACACGGAGAAAACCCACGCAGGCACAGAGAGAACATGCAAACTACAGGCAGGTAGTGTCGTGGTCAGGATTTGAACCAGCATGTGTTGTATTGTATTCTTTCGTTTCCAAGCATGCGTGGTCTTGGTCTTCTGATTTTTTTCGGATGAATACGTACTGATTAACCATTTAAGGACCAGCCTCGTTTTGGATTTTAGGTGTTTACATGTTTAAAAACAGGTTTTTTTTGCTCGAAAATTACTTAGAACCCCCAAACATTATATATATATATATATTTTTTCTAATACCCTAGAGAATAAAATGGCAGTCAAAGCAATACTTTTTTTTGCACCGTATTTGTCTTATAAGCGCACTTTTTTTTGGAAAAATTTCACTTTTTTGAATAAAAAAAAATAAGACAACAATAAAGTTAGCCCAATTTTTTTTTATATTGTGAAATATAATAATGTTACGCCGAGTAAATTGATACCCAACATGGCACGCTTCAAAATTGCGCCTCCTCGTGGAATGGCGTCAATCTTTTACCCTCAAGAATTTCCATAGGCGACGTTTAAAAAAAATTCTACAGGTTGCATGTTTTGCGTTACAGAGGAGGTCTAGGGTTAGAATTATTGCTCTCGCTCTACCAGTCGTGGCGATACCTCACATGTGTGGTTTGACCACCCTTTTTCATATGCGAGCGCTACTCACATATGCGTTCGCTTCTGCGCGCAAGCTCGTCGGGACGGGGGGGGGGGGGGGGTTTAAAAGTGTCACTTTTATTCCTATTACAAGGAATGTAAACATCCCTTGTAATAGAAAAAAGCATGACAGGACCTCTTAAATATGAGATCTGGGGGTCGAAAAAAGACCTCAAATCTCAGATTTACACTAAAATGCAATTAAAAAAAAGTCATTTAAAAAAATGACATTGAAAACAATTGTGCCTTTAAGAGGCATGGGCATCAGTGACGTTTTGACGTCGCTTCTGCCCAGCAGTGTCATGGATACGAGTAGGCGCCATCTTAGCCTGACTCGCCTCCAGGCACAGAAGGGAGAAGGACGCGATCACCTCCGCCGCTACAGACGGCTCTGGTAAGCGACAGAGGGCACCGGACCACGGCGGGAGAGGGGTGCCCCCTCTCCCGCCACTGATAAAAGTGATCTTGCGGCGAATCCGCCGCAGGGACCACTTTTATCTTAAAGCCGACCGCCGCACGAAAACTGGGATACCGGGGTTATGGCAGCTAGCTGCTGCCATAACAACGATATACACCGCCAAAGTTTGGACGTACATCGGCGTGTGGCGGTCGGCCAGTGGTTAAACAGAAATCATACGCTCATATGGCTCATTTTCGTATTTGTCCCTCCGGATAATTTTGCCTAAACTGTTGTGATCGGCTCTCAAAAGTTGTGTACTAACAATCAGATTCCAATCGCTTTAAAAGTGGCATTTTTCGTCCAATTTTCTGATCATGTGTACTAGGCTTTAGGCTGTTATACCACCGCACTGCACTCCACGTTCCTTGCCAACACACAAGCGTTTTAGCGCACCAAGACATAGCCTTAAAAATGTGTCAAGTATAGGAAAATTATCTTGCAAACAAGATGGTAAATTTCATGGCACGTGATAGACTGCAGGGACATTTACACCAATGTCCCAGCAGGTGTAGATATAAATATCTAGAGCCAATTTGGACTAAAGCATTTTCAACTCTGAATATAAAAAAAAAAAAAAACAAACAAACAAACAAACAAAAACACACACGCCAGACATTCTATCCTAATATTGTAACTGCTTTTCCATCATGCTCCTTGCCTGCTTGCAATGTGTTTTGGCCTTTTTAAATACTCCTAGCTTGACTCACTTCACTGCCTTATGCTACAATGTGTTCTACATTATTACCAGCAATACCAGAAATGGAGGGGGAAAAGAAACCCACCCTTCTTCGTGCTACAAAACCAAAAAGACAAGGCACACAAGTCAGGAATGCATGAATGCTGCTCAAGCTACAGCAGAGTCAAGCAAAGTTCAGCTGACAAGGTTCTCAGTCAATTTAAACCATATGCAAGGCTTGCCTGCGGGGCCCAGCAAGATGGGAGGAGTGGAGAGAGAAGTAGGAAGGGATAGAGAGAAAGTGTACATATAAATGTAGAGGAGGGGGAAAGGGGAAGCAAATCAGGACACAAACAGATTACAGTGCAAAAAAAAAAAACAGAAAAAAAAAAAAGCCACCTGCTTTCAGGTGATGTTAAAAGCAGCCGGCAATGGCATTTTATATTGTAAAAACATTGTAATGACTATTAAGAGAGCAGAAAATCTGGAAAAGGCCTAGATCAAAAATCAATACAGCTGAAAAAAGTGTATCTAAATCCAAAAGAAAAATGTAATGGGGCATACACACGGTCAGACTTTTCGTCTACAAAAGTCCAATGGACGCCGACGGACTAAAGCTGGCTGGTAATCCGATCGTGTGTGGGCTTCCCCGGACTTTCAGCGGACTTTTTCAGCCTCAAATCCGACGGACTTTAGATTTGAAACATGCTTCAAATTTTTACGTCGTAACTACGACGGACCCCAAAATCCGCTCGTCTGTATGCTAGTCCGACGGACAAAAACCCAATCTAGGGCAGCTATTGGCTACTGGCTATGAACTTCCTTATTTTAGTCCGGTGTACGTCATCACGTACGAATCCGTCGGACTTTTGTGTGGTCGTGTGTAGGCAAGTCCGTTCGTTAGAAAGTCTGCCGCAAGTCCGCCGGAAGTCTGTCGGACAGGCTGTCGGACTTTTGTAAACGAAAAGTCCGACCGTGTGTATGCCCCATAATATATTGCAACTTACAAGTGCTTCAATATGGTGGCTCTAGTTTTATTTTGTAAGACATTACCATGTATATTGTATATTCTGCAAGTACAGAATAGCGCCTAATCATCCTGATAAAAAGCCAGTATCCTGTGGACTGAACTAAAATCTCAAACAATTATTAGCTCTACAAGGCAACGTTCTCTACAGAATGGAGATGAGCAACCGAGAGTGACAATGCTGCTGCTCCATGGATACAGTGAGAGCATGGTCACCATGGGACACAAACGTGATACTGGCAGGGTCACCAGGTAAAAATATAGGGGGAAGAAGAAGAACCCCCTTTTCTGCGGCAGGTATGCAAGGGTGTTTGAGATCAACTGCGGCCAGCCGCCTTTACAGATCAATGAGAGACCCTGTGGCTGTTCACATGGAACTACACATTCATGCAGTTACATGCTTTTAGGAACAGAGCAACAGTCCCAAACGTAGACACTTTGCAGCCCATGCATTTAAATAGGTTAACACATTCAAAAGACCCACAGAGTATACCACAATGCACAGCATTCAGATCTGTACACTGTGCTGCTCTATAGCACGGGGGCATCTTAAATTACTTATACTGTATTTCTCTGAAGTACCCTGCAATGATATTACCCGTGCATTAAAGTGATATTAACGGTTAAAATATGAAAAAAACAAACCAAAAACAAAATACGTGTTATACTTACCTGCGCTGTGCAATAGTTTTGCACAGATCAGCCCAGATCCTCTGCATCTCGCATCCCCTGCCGGTGCTCCTGGCTCTCCCTCTTCCCTGAGTGCCCCCATAGCAAGCCGCTTGCTCTGTGTCCATAAAACACACAGAATGGGGCTCAGCACTACCCCCAGCTTTCCCCTCATTGGCTCACTGGCTGTGATTGAGAGAAGCGGGAGCCAATGGCTCACACTGCTGTGTCTCAGCCAATGGAGAGGCAGAGACCCGTTAGAGCAGCCACTCTCGTGCACAGTGCTGGATCGGGTAAGTATTATGCTGCGTACACACGAGCGGACTTTTCGACTGGACTGGTCCGACAGACTATCCGACGGACTTTCTGAATGAACAGACTTGCCTACACACAATCACACCAAAGTCCGATGAATTTGTACATGATGACGTACGACCGGACTAAAATAAGGAAGTTGATAGCCAGTAGCCAATAGCTGCCCTAGCGTTGGTTTCTGTCCGTCGGACTAGCATACAGACGAGAGGATTTTTCGATAGGAACTGGGTCTGGCGGAGTTCCGACGTAAAGATTTGAAACATGTACCAAATCTAAAGTCCGTCAGATTTTTGACCGAAAAAGTTCGCTGCAGGTCCGATGAAGCCCACACACGGTCAAATTGTTCGCCGGACTCGGTCCGTCGGACCAATCCGGTCGAAAAGTCCACGCGGCATTAGGGGGGCTGTGAAATGCATGAAGGTACAAAACTTGTACAACCACTTTAATCTGTATTGTGGTAACATTGTGAATGAGGCCTAAAGGAATCCTGGTGATTCTTTCATTAAGGTCCTGGTTCAGACACTTCCTGTTTTAGGGTGACAACTGTCTCCCAATTGTGTTCTTGCGAGGTCATACTAGCAGCAGATGAAGAATACAAGCAGCATACATTGTCCATCGTTTTCACCATCAGGATAACGGTCCAGAGCAATGATGCGAGATTCAAAAGAGAATATAATTTGTTTATGATACAAAATGCTTTAGCAAATTAAATGTCATACAGTTAGGTGTTTGATCTGATTTAATATGGTACTGCTTCTGGGAGCCACACTGTATGACCACTAGGTACAAAAGGGTCAGTGTGCTTTGCTCCCTGGCAGCCACTACTGTACACACGGGGCTTCACAGCAAAGTGAAAACACATAAAAGCTGGGAAACAAAGGCAAGTATAACTGAGAAATAAAAAAAGCACAGCCAAAGCATCTCAGAATGTATTTGTATTCAAAGAAGGGATTGCAGACAAGTATTGCAATAGATAGTGTACAGCATCTTTACACACTGTGCAAACACAGGGAAGGCCCAAGAAATGGCACGAGCACAACTGTGCCCAAATACACGGTCGACCACCTCACTGGCTAATGAGTAGAACAGCAGTCAGATCCTTCTTAGAAGTTTATGGCAAGAAGCTCCTACTTATGCATTATATCAACAGAATATCAAGCTGTATCTTTCCACTAATGAAGCCCAATAGGCAGTCCTCTGCCATATGCTCCATTGTTACAATATTCCCATTCAGGAATTGACTGCCATTTTACTTGTATGAGGAACAAGCATGCCCTCCCGTCTCCCCAGATTTATCCACTCTCCTGTCTTAGGAGGGTTTATATATCTGAAAGGCAAGAGCTCATTTGTAAAATGAAGGAATTAAAAAAAGAAAAAAAAAGGGAAGAAGTATTCTGACACCTGACGAGACAGAAAAAACCTCCACTACTCATTTTCTTTTTCTCCCCCCTCAGAGGCAGCTGGCACAGGCGGGCACTGAGTAGCAAGGAGACTGGACAAAAGAGACCACACAGACTCTGGAAAATGTGTGTGCGCAAAAGTGCAGGCTGCCAGGCTCAGCAGGAGGCTGAGGAACGATCCCATAGCAGGATAGAAAGGGGGGCTTTGAGGTACCACAAGTGCCTTTCTCCAAAAAGCTCAAAAACAACTACACAGTCATAAGAAATACTTCTAAATACCCACCGTATCTACTGTTATATTTAGTGAAAAGACACACTGACACTTATCGGCGAAAAGGGCAAAGATCCAACTGCCATTAAAGAGCAAGTGATTCTTATATCACAGCTCAAGTCAATAAGTACTAACAGAATACATAACTATGCCAAAGCATACAATATGAAGCTGTGCCCACATATACAGTGCCTTCTTAAAGTATTCAGACCCCCTTTACTTTTTCAATTTTGTTATGTAGCCTGATACTACAGTTGTTTAAATTCTTTTTTTTTCTCAATCTACACTCGCCATAATTACAGTGAAAACAGTATTTTAGAAATGTTTGCAAATGTATGAAAAAGAAAAAAACTGAAATATCACATTGGCATAGGTATTCAGACCCTTTGCAACACTTGAAATTTTAGCTCAGATGCCTCCTGGTTCTCTTGAACGGTTCTTTCTCATTGCGGAGAGGTTTTTATACCTTGAATGGAGTCCATCTATCGTACAATAAATTGATTGGACATAATTTGGAAAGGCACACACTCCTCTATAAAAAGGCCTTACAGCTGACAATGCATACTTTATTCAGAGCAAAAGCCAGGAGGTCAAAAGTAACTGCCTTCAGAGCTAAGAGTCCAGATTATTGCAAGGCACAGATCTGGGGAAGGCTTCAAAAAATGTTCTGCTGCATGGAGCAAAGCACAGAGATATCCTCAATGAAAACTGGTTCAAAAGCACTCAGGACCTCAGACTGGTCTGAAGGTTCACCTTCCAACATGGCAACGAGCCTAAGCACACAGCCAAGTTAACACAGGAGCAGCTTAGGGACAGCTCTGAATTTCCTAGAGTGGCCCAGCCAGAGCCCCGACTTGAACCCTAGTGAGCACCGTAAAGGGTCAGTACACTTAAAGCGGAACTTCACCCTCCCAGTGAACTCTCCTCCTCTCCATCCTGCCCCACCCCCTCTGCAGCACCAATATTGGGTTACTTTTTTTTGTTTACTTAATTTTTTTTTGTGGCTTAAAATGTTCGGCCTGACCCCCAACTTCTGGAATCCACCTAGGTAAATGACATTGTGCACCCAGTGCCTTCTGGGATGCATGACAGTAAGAAGGGGGGTGGGGTGGGCCTAGCAACACCTACACCCGGGAGAGTCGGCTGCGGTCTCAGGTAACATGGGGGTGCCAGGCCTGTGCAATGGCTGCAGAGAGGAGTAGCTCAACACTGGATCTGTTGGTATGCGAGTATCCTTAATGTGCAGAGCAAAGTACCAGGTAAGCAGGGAAAAAATAAGGAGGGGAAAGGCTGAAGTTCCATTTTAACCGCTTGCCGACCAGCCGTCGAAGTTGTACTGTGGCAATATGGCTCAGCTGCGCGAATCGCCGTTATGTTACGTCGCTCCCTCTGGTGGCCACTAGGGGCGCACGTGCGCCCACAGCTCGCCCCGGCGCCGATGCGAGTGCCCGGCAGTCTCGATGTCCGCCGGGCTCCCGCAATTGCTCGTAACACGGCGAGAACCGGGATCTCTGTGTGTAAACAGAGATTCCAGTTCTCTGAGGGGAGAAGTGACAGATTTTCTGCTCATACAAAGTATGAACAACGATCTATCATCTCCCCTAGTCAGTCCCATCCCCCCTTCAGTTAGAACACACTAGGGAACACAATTAACCCCTTGATCGCCCCCTAGTGTTAACCCCTTCACTGCCAGTGACATTTTTACAGTAATCAATGCATTTTTTATAGCACTGATCGCTGTATTAATGCCAATGGTCCCAAAAATGTGTCAAAATTGTCCCATGTGTCCGCCATAATGTCGCAGTCACGCTAAAAAAAAAAAAAAAAACCACGCAGATCGCCGCCATTACTAGTAAAAAAAAAAAATGTGTCTAAATTGTCCCTAGTATGTATGAATGTGAGTTAGGGACATTAGATTGTAAGCTCCTTGATGGTAGGGACTGATGTGAATGTACACTGTATATGTAAAGCGCTGCGTAAATTGACGGCGCTATATAAGTACCTGAAATAAATAAATAAAATAAATAATAATGCTATAAATCTATCCCTTATTTTGTAGACGCTATAACTTTTGTGCAAACCAATCAATATACGCTTATTGCAATTTTTATTACCAAAAATATGTAGAAGAATACATATCGGCCTAAACCAATAAAAAATTTGTTTAAAATAAATAAAATGGGGATATATTATTTATTAATTTATTTATTATAGCAAAAAATTGTGTTTTTTTTCCCAAAATTGATGCTCTTTTTTTGTTTATAGCGCAAAAAATAAAAAACCACAGAGATGATCAAACACCACCAAAGGAATGCTCTATTTGTGGGGAAAAAAGGACGTCAATTTTGTTTGGGTACAATGTCGCATGACCGCACAATTGTCAGTTAAAGAGACAGTGCCTAATCGCAAAAAGTGCTCTGGTCAGGAAGGGGGTAAAATCTTCTGGGGCTGAAGCGGTTAAGTAAATGTGACATTTCAGTTTTCCTTTGTTTCAATATATTCACAGACATTGCTGAAATTCTGTTTTCACTTTATTATGGGATACTGAGGGTAGAGCAGTGTTTCATAACCTTTTTTTAGTCAAGGTACCCTTTAAAATTATGGACAATCTCGAGGCACCCTCCAAAATTATGGACAGTGTTGAGGCACCGTATTCTAAAATGTAAAAACGATTCGATAGCTTTACATAATGCAGCAACATCAAAACACGTAGGACACCCAACGTTAGAGGTGATTTATTCTTTCAACGCAAATACACTTTTGCAAACTGGTACTGACTAGTATTCCAATGTTTCTCTTCTTCCTCAGTTTTTCGCCATTACCAAAGCTGATGGAGAGAGGCAAGGGAGGGTCAAACTAGGATTATATGCAGACAACTGACATCCTTCCTATCAACTAATTAGGTCACTGGTCATTAGGAGGTTGGCAGCAAGAAGGCTGTAATTGGGGTACAATAATCTGTGGCTTTGTGTAACTAAAAGGCAGGTTTCATCCACCCACTGGCTTGTGTCTGGCACTGGCATTTTTCCAAGGCACCCATGAAGAAACCTCAAGGCACCCTGGTTGAAAAAAGGCAGGTGAAGAGTAATAAGAACAATATGAATTTGAACAACTGTGGTATCAGGCTGCAACATTACAAAATGGAAAAAAGTGAAGGGGGTTTGAATACTTTATAAATGCCCTGTATTTTACAACATCATGGCTTCTGTATACACATTTAAAAAGGTAATCATTTATACAACTTTATATATTGCAGCACAGTTATGCACAAATTAATCCAAAGAGGATAAAGCAATTCAGTTCTCCTTTCCAACATCTGCCATGTTTTGATTGCGTGTCCCAGTTGATAGGATTTCGCTCACTCCTTGTGGGGTCATTGGAATAGGGAAGATCTCTCCTACAAGGACACAGACTGCAATAAAACAAACATTCTCACCCTATCACACTCCAGTTTTCAGTACACAAACCAGCTCGGGGCTTGCTTCATCAACATTCTGCTTCAACCTCAAACACGTTTTTAAGTGGCGCACTTTGTACAGACCTTAAAGTGTACACCGATCCACCATAACATTCTGACCAATGACAGGTAAAGTGAATAACATTAATCATCTCGCACCTAAAAGTCGGTGGGATAGATCAGCCAGCAAGTGAACATGCTTTTCCTGAAACTGATGTGTTGACAGCAGAAAAAAAAAAAAGGAAGGGCAAGCGACTGACAACGGCCAAACTGTAATGGCTTGGCAATTTGGTCAGAGCAACTCCAGAAATGCAGCTCTTGTAGGATGTTCCTGGTCTGTAGTGGTCAGGACCTACCAAAAGTGGTCCAAGGAAGGAAAAATGGAGAGCCGGTGACTTGTCTTGAATTACTGAAAAAGTTAGTCTTGGTTCTGATAGAAAGGTGCCAGAACACACAGTGCATTGAGGTTTGCTGCAGGTAGGGCTCCATAGTCGCAGACCGGACAGGGTGCCCGTGCTGACCAGTGTCCACAACTAAAAGTGCCTACAGTGGGCACATGAGCATCAGAACTGGACCACGGAGCAAAGGAAGGTGGTGGTCTGAAGAATCATGTTTTCATTTACATGGTGTGTCATTTACCTGGGGAACAGTTCGCACCAGGATGCACTATGGGAAGGAGGCAAGTGGGATCTTAAAGGATCTCCTATGGATGGCTTTGTGCCAGATAGCACAGCATACCTTCAGAGCTCTAGTGGAGTGCATGCTTCAACAGGGCAGGGCCGTTTTGTTGGCAAAAGGAAACCTACTCAATTTTAGAAGGGTGGTCATAATGTTATGGCTCAACGGTATAGCTTGAGCCCAAAACATATTCTGTTAGTTTGAATGAAGTAAGTAATGGTTAAAACAGTTTAAAACTTTCCTATCCTTTTGGGAAGGTTTTCCTTTACTTACTTCCTAAAGATGCAACAGAAGTGGGAAAAAAAGGATTCTGATAAGCTGCACATCCAATATCTCACTAGATTGGGGAAAGATGAGTAAAAGATCAGGAGAGGGGGCTGAGGGCGGGCAGACACACAAAATATACAGTATCTCACAAAAGTACCCTCACATTTTTGTAAATAGTTTATTATATCTTTTCATGTGACAACACTGAATAAATGAAACTTTGCTACAATGTAAAGTAGTGAGTGTACAGCTTGTATAACAGTGTACATTTGCTGTCCCCTCAAAATAACTCAACACACAGCCATTAATGTCTAAACTGCTGGCAACAAAAAGTGAGTACACCCCTAAGTGAAAATGTCCAGATTGGGCCCAAAGTTTCAATATTTTGTGTGGCCACCATTATTTTCCAGCACTGCCTTAACCCTCTTGAGCATGCAGTTCACCAGAGCTTCATAGGTTGCCACTGGAGTCCTCTTCCACTCCTCCATGATGACATCACAGAGCTGGTGGATGTTGGAGACCTTGCGCTCCTCCACCTTCCATTTGAGGATGCCCCACAGATGCTCAATAGGGTTTAGTTCTGGAGACATGCTTGGCCAGTCCATCACCTTTACCCTCAGCTTCTTTAGCAAGGCAGTGGTCATCTTGGAGGTGTGTTTGGGGTCGTTATGTTGGAATACTGCCCTGCGGCCCAGGGCAGTACTCCATGTTGAACATCCAGTGACCAGGAAGTGTTGGTTCACACAGGGGCGGCACGACTTGCAGGTCGCCTCACCAAGGCGACCTGCACACGACTTCAGCGGCGACTTGCAAAACGACTTCCGTATAGAAGTCAATGCAAGTCGCCTGAAGTCGCCCCAAAAATACTACAGGAACCTTTTTCTAAGTCAGAGCGACTTGCGTCGCTCCTATTAGAATGGTTCCGTAGTACAGAATGGGAGGTGACTTGTCAGGCGGCTAGGTCGCCTGACAAGTCCCCCCTGTGTGAACCGGCACTAAGAGAGTGAGAACGATAACACCAAATTTAACACACCTGCTCCCCATTCACACCTGAGACCTTGTAACACTAACAAGTCACATGACACTGGGGAGGGAAAATGGCTAATTGGGCCCAATTTGGACATTTTCACTTAGGGGTGTACTCACTTTTGATGCCAGCGGTTTAGACATTAATGGCTGTGTGTTGAGTTATTTTGAGGGGACAGCAAATTTACATTGTTATACAAGCTGTACACTCACTACTTACCATTGTAGTAAGTGTCATTTCTTCAGTGTTGTCATATAATAAAAAAATGTTTAAAAATGTGAGGGGTGTACTCACTTTTGTGAGATGCTGTATGTCTGCCCTCAGCATATACTTTAAAAACACCCAGATGTACATTTTAGTAAAATTCTGAATATGTCTTTTACATCTGTAATCTTGTGAAGGGCCAAAATGATCGGCTGCTTTTAGCCACAATAAAAAAAATTTATGTTAGTTTCAAATTTGTCTATTATGAAACATGGTTACTCTGAACTGAATGGATAAATGCCAATTGCCCTTTCGTAGAAAGCGTATACGATATGCATACATAAATGAACTAAAAATGAATAAAATAAAAAAAAACAAAAAAACACACACCACACACACATTAAGAATGTTTGATCCAACTGGCACGCACACATGATGGAAAAAATCAGAGCGATCAATCCTGCTTCCTTATCCTGCTGTAAGTGGTGTGTGAGCCAAAGTGTTCTCAAAACTCGAGTTGGCAGAGGAGTTCAGGTGTGTGTTTCTGCATGCCAGAAGAGAGAGGAGGGAGATCTGACACAGTTTTATAAGAACAAACATTTGTTGCTAGAAGGAGGCTGGGAATTTCATTCTTGAAATGCAGAACACCTGCCCAGAGGAGGAGGAGCCTGGACTGTTGCACAGGAGTTTGTGTGCCAAGCCAACAAGGGAAAAAAAAAAAAAAAAGGGGGAAAGCAGCAGCGATATCAAACCGCAATGGAGAAACAAATAAATCAAGAACTCTGCATGCAGCTTGTTTATACTTGCATACTACTTTCAGCAGGCAGATTTGTATGCATAGAATTCAGTAACAGCCTCCTAATTTGTGTATATAAATGCTATACAATAAAACCTATTAAATAACTAATGTACTTCCTGTGAGTGATATTTGCAGAGCAAGTACGGCTTTACCTTCTCAAAAGTCAACTGTACACAAAACAGATCTCTCCAGATTTACTTGGTTTCTTTTGGTCATTGCAAGGAACATACTCCTCTTTTTTTTTATAAGGTAGAGCTTGGAGGAGTAAGACAACCAGGTACATTATAGTGAGGAGCACAAAACAAAACCCAAACTATATAAAAACACAGTATACAGTACAGCATAGTATCCTTACAGGAAATTAGCTTTAATTTAGCATATTTCAGTTATTTCTCAGTGCAATTTTGAAGTGTTTTTCAATCTTCATACATCTTTTTGTAGGAGACTGGATTTATACACAAAAAAACCTGACTTTTTGGTGTTTCCATTGAAGTCTATAGGGCCAACATTGCACTGCATCTGCACCAAATTAGCACATGTACCTTTTCCAAAAACGGGCTGCGCTGCATTGATGTGAAAGGGCACAACTGAAAAGAATGCAATTTCCACTGACGCCGCATTTGAAATTGCACTAGTGTGAACCTGGCCTTAACACACACAAAAACTAAAATGTGTATTAGTGTTCCAAAAACCTTGTTTGAATGTATAGTTATTGTGTATGCATTGAGCAGCCATATCTGCTCATTATATACATAGGCTTCCTTTCCTGCTTTGGAGTGCTGCACAATAGTGGTGCTTTACGGCTTCATCTCACAATGCAATCTATAGGCCTGCTGTCCCGGTGAACAGGCAAGTCACGAATGTTTACAGTTTTGTGAGGTCAGTGAAATAACCAGTAAAGCCCCGTACACACCGGCCAAAATCAGCCATTACAGTAGAGAACGGATAACTTTTAGCCCGTGTGTACAGCTGCCTGTCCAACAGAAATGGATCTCATGACAGTCTTCTGTCAAACGAGCATGTTGGAAAACCAGCAGTCGATCTGCATTCAATCAACATTTTCAGCCAATGGCTGTGAGTACTGTCCGATGTGTTCTGGAAAGGGGACCAATCCCCCTATCAGAACACAGCAGCACATCAGGGGAGATCGCTGTACTAACATTGCATAGTTAGTACAGCGACCCCTCAATTTTTTCCTACAGCCCACTAGGTTGAGTACCAGACTTGAGTACTAAGACTTCTGCCCTGTACACACGGTCGGATTTTCCGACGGAAAATGTGTGATAGGACCTTGTTGTCGGAAATTCCGTCCGTGTGTGGGCTCCATCACACATTTTCCATAGGAATTTCCGACGCACAAAGTTTGAGAGCTTGCTATAAAATTTACCGACAACAAAATCCATTGTCGGAAATTCCGATCGTGTGTATACAAATCCGACGCACAAAGTGCCACGCATGCTCAGAATAAATTAAAAGACGAAAGCTATTGGCTACTGCCCCGTTTATAGTCCTAACGTACGTGTTTTACGTCACCGCGTTCAGAATGATCGGATTTTCCAACAACTTTGTGTGACCGTGTGTATGCAAGAAAAGTTTGCGCCAAAATCCGTTGGAAAAAATCCATGGATTTTGTTTTCGGAATGTCCGATCAATGTCCGACCGTGTGTACGGGGCATAAGAGTTGCTGGGATCAGAGATCGACACTGCAAGCAACATCAGTTTCCCAGACGAATCAGGGGGACCGAATTTCATGCTACAAAGCACTGTTGGGTAATGCAGGTGGCAGGAGAGAGCCAAGCAGTATTTCAGCCTCTTTATCATAATAATATGAAAAAGTGAGCAATCAATAGTCACTTTAAAATGCTTGCCAACATTGAGCCTGAACTGCGTGTGGAAGATCGTACAGTACTATAGTTCTAATCGGCACCTTGAGAATACACTGATCATTCTATAGATATATAACACTTCACCACCATACTGCTTCCTCCATCACTGTCTTTCATTATTCTATGACACTCCAGGCCTTGCACTTAAAAACATGATGACAGATTAAATTATACTGCAGAAAATTAGTACAAGCAAAAATTAGACCCTCCTGTATAAACCCATATAATCACAAATCCACACAAAAACCTTCCTGGTTGATTTTATACAAACACACACACACACACACACTTGTATATGCTATACAAGTTGCCCTCACCCTGATTTTAAGTCAAGGTTCTACTGTTGTATAGAATGTGGTGCTAGAGCCTGTCAAGTTGTTATTGCTCTTCTTGTCCCTCCTGGGAAGATTCACCCTCTCTAAAAGGTCCTGGTGATTACTCTCAGGCAAAAAGCAAAGCGAAATCAAAAATTATAAAAATTGTCATTAGAACAGGAGGTTGAGGGAATCTTCCAATGGGAACTTCTGTTCCAGCATCAACTCTTGTGAGGTAAAACTCAAACCTGACACGTGCGCATAAAGCTTCTAAAATACCTGGGGGTCATTTCACATTCTTCTGAAAACTGGTCTGTCTCCAATGTTAGGGTTCATACATACTAGCTGCATTGTAAAACAAAGCAGGCTGTGCAGGCTAGTACAATGCAAATTTCAGTGAACCTTTGCATTAACTGTGTTTTTATTACTTTATTTCAAGTGTTTTGGCAGTGCCTTACACTGCGGTGACATGCAGGCACTATAGAGAGATGCAGCATGATTGCACCACCCTTGTGGTGTGGACGTGGCACATAAAAAACAATTGTTTTCTGTGTGCCCTATTCTTCTGCAGAAAAACAGAGGTCACCGCATATAGTGTGAACGTACCCTTAAAAGTTCTTTCATAAGCTCTGGCAGGTCTCTCTGACCTAGACTAACACTGCATTAGATATGTGAAGCAGCTCAGACTTTTTGGCTCAAAAGTTACCATATGTATACAGCAGACACCCATGTTTCAAAGCTCCCCTGCCTACAAGGAAAAAAAAAAAAAAACCCACACAATCCATCTATGGTCACCTTCAATCAGGATCCGGACCGAGTATAATTAGTGGCTCAGATCAGCAGATGTTTGTTCTATGAACTTGCTGTACAAAGCCTTCCTGTATTGAAAAGGTGTTTGCTGCCATGTAGAACAAACCTGCTTGGATTGTTCCTGGGTGTCCCCTGTCTCTTGCATGATTTACCCCTGCAAACCAGTAAAGCCTGTCTCCATCACAACTTGGAGCTTGATGTGGGCATATGCCTATTGTCCAAAATAGTTCATATTGGCAAATGCTAACCAGCAAGCGAACTGCTTAACTGCTCAACAGATGCGTCAGCTTACTGTAGCTCATCAGGCCTGAATGTAGACAAGCTGGTGTCCCTCATGAAGCGACATACCACTACCAAGGACTATTTCCAGGATCTGCCCTCCCAACTGGTAACCTCAGCTAAGAATCTTCCTTTTTGTCAAAGGGGTAACTAGTCTTTTAAGGGGGGGGGGGTTGACACACCCATTGGTGCCAGATAAGAATGCCACCCAAGCCAAAATAATTCTCTTCCTGGAGAGACATACATCATAAGTGCTGGCAGTGCCAAAGACTTTAAAATGTGGCCAACAATTGCTCCATACTAGATGAGCTTTGGAATGTGAACTGTTAATGGTCATGTCACCGTTTTTCAAACCTGTTTTTGCATCACACCTAGGAACTGAAGGTTCCAGAGCAGATGTGTCCTATTATCATAAAAGGATATTCAGAGGAGGCATTCAATACAGGAGGGTTAGGAGGGCTATTACAAATCTAATAGGGAGGGGCTGGTGGAACAAAAAGGTAATAACTGTGGGGTATTACCTAATGGGAGAAATAAAAGATTTCAGTATTAGCTGTAGGCAGGATAGGCTTCCCTGAAGAGATGAGTTTTCAGGGATCGCCTAAAAGTGGACAGAGTAGGAGATAGCCGGATAGATTGGGGTAGGAAGTTCCAGAGGATGGGAGGGGCTCTGGTCATGATTCTTTACAAAGAATAACTACATATGCACTTTCACATTAGGCTTCTTATTTAACAGTGGGTATGTTGTGTAGAAACACATTGTCAGGCAGATAAAAAAAAAGCACTAATATTCTGGCCATAAGTAGTTAATCTCCATTCCAGACACACCCTGGCAGGAGAAGATTCACAGAGAGGAGGGGGTGGGGGTAGTGTTGCCCTGGGGCACAAGGTGTGCCTGTAATCTAGCAATATGGGCTTAGAATGAAGGAGAGTCTGCCCGTAGATTCTCCCAGTGCCTAATAAATTAATCGTCTTACCTTCCAGTTTGAAAAACTAGGAAATTTAGCAACTTTATAGGGCCCAAGTGAAAACCCTATAACAAGCAGAGAAATACAAATGCAAATGCATGTAGTGACTTGTTGATGTTGAAGGCACAGGTTAACTCTACTGCCCACTATCTCATGCAAGTACTAAAATGTGGCACACCCGGCTGGAGAGATACAGATCTGGCATTGGTAAACTGATCTTTGAACAGAGAGAGACAATGTTCTTGAAAGTATGACAGATGTGTATCCGTTCACAAATGTGGAAATGTAGAAAATATTTAGCATATTACATTATACTTTTCACACCATTTCATGCCTCTATTTATCAAACATGCCTGCAAAATGTGGACTATATGCAAACAGACATACATAAGGCACAATCTCCTGTACTTCATTTCTATAGACAAAGGGAGCATACAGACTAAAGTCCATCTGTACTGAAATATCATAATACATGGTGCTGTTTAGTGCATTTAAAGGAGAACTCCACTAAGCACGATTTGCATCTAAACAGATTAAATAACACAACACCAATAGATTCTTAGAAGCAACCACTATTTCTGGTATAACTGTGGCTTTTGGTCACACTACAATAAAAAAAAGATAAAAATTAGACTCTGCAAGTGGTCTCTATTGTTTATCATGGTCACATCAACCAACAGAAGCTTACTGTCTTGTGCCTGTCTTTAAGGGTTTTCAAACAGAACAAGTCCAGGTGAACGTGACTAACTTCTACTAGCTTTCCTGTACTTTATTTGCCAGTCATGATGCAAGAGCGGGGGAAGGTTCAGCACGGCTCTGACTTCCAGTGCTTAACCAGCAGAGTGGGCACAGGTAGCAAATTATTTCAAGTGGCTGTAAAGTTCTTTTTTTTTTTTTAAACATGTCACTTACCTGCTCTGTGCAATGTTTTTGCACAAAGCATCCCTGATATTCCTCTTCTGGGAGGTCCCTTGCCAGCACTTCTGGCTCCTCCTCTTCTCTGTGTGCCACCATAGGAATCCACCCCCCATGGTGGCACACCTGTAAGGCTTGGTCTGGTGCAGTGCAGCTCAGCCATGCCCCCACTCCCTCATCACTGGATTTGATTGACAGCAGCAGGAGCCAATGAATCCCACTGCTTTCACCAGGTCCAGTGAGGAGGGACATAGAGAGCCGCTTCTCCCGGGCACAGCTCTGGATCGAGAACAGGCCCTGGTAAGTATCTAGTGGGGGGGGTTTCCTTAATGCATTAGGTAAAATATCTTGAGCCTTTCCAACCACTTCCAGTTGTCTGGGTGGCCTTAGGCACTGCTGCCTGAAAATGCATCAGTTTTCCAGTATACTGAAATTGTTTTATTGATCTAAATGCAGCCCATTGCTTTCAATGTTCCTGTACACACAGGCATGTGAACATGAGCTGTGTATTGATCAGAATAAATACATTTTTAAAAAAATGCAGAAATCTGAGTGGTCAGTATTTTTGCATGTATATGCACATATGCCACACTTCCTTCACTAAAATAACTATAGAAGAATTGTGTGTACATACATGCAAAATATGCATGAGTGGTATACAGCCCATCCTCGAGTTGTTACTGCCAGGACTGTCTGTTGCTCATACATTGTTACAGTGTGTGGGAGGCATTATTAGAAAGTATGCAAAAATGGTTTATTGTAGAGCTCTGAGCAACTCTACCATTGGAAACCATACATACCTGAGCATATTTGAATTTTTGACACAACACGTTGCACCCTTATAAAGAGCTAAACAGCCTAAACTCCCTGTCCAAGTCATACATGGCACCCACCACACAATGTTAGGGGAAAAAACAGGTAAACTACCAATTTACTTGGTGGTGGAGACTAATGAGATAACAACCCAAATGAATTGCCAATTTTACAAATTACAGACAGTCCCTGAGTTAAAAACATCTGACTTACATACTCATACTTACAGAAGGAGACAACAGGAAGTGAGAGGAAATCTACCCCTAGGAAGGGAAATTCACTCCTGTAAGAGTTTAATGGGAAAAAAGTGTCTTCACTGAAGCTTTATCACCAATCCTTGTTTCCACAGACAACAAAACAAAACATTACAGGGGTGTTAACCCTCCCCCATCCTATCCAAAAAAAAAAAAAAAAAAAGTAATAATTTTTTTGGCTGGAGTTCCACAAAAAAAAAAGAAGTGTACCTGTCCCAACTTGCATACAAATTCAACTTCAGAATAAACCCACATATCCTATCTGGTTTGTGACCTGGGGACTGCCTGTACAACTGAAACAACTCCCTGCGCAGGCAGCAATTATTTTTCTTTCAACAAATTCTAGGAGAAAAAATTAGGAGAAAAAAAAAAACCCCACACACATACAGAATAAATCCTTTCTGTTTTGTAGAACAGTTTGGGTGCAAACCTTATGAAATGTCCAGGGCGCTGGCAGATTTTCACTGCATAGGTTATTTCTAGTCACTCTGAATTACTTGTTGATGACTGTTGATTGACCATACACTACCTAATGACTGCAAGCAACACTTGAAACTTTTCCGCAAGTAAAATTGTGTAACGATACCTTTAAATATGCAATGAAATTACAAAGCAGAGTTGCCCAGACTAGTGTAGAGTCTTATCTTTTCAGGTTTTGCCAGGGTAAACAAACAAAAAAAAAAAAGTCCATGTGAAAAAGTACTGTTTGAATTGTGAGTATAAGGTTTCAGCATATCTGGAGTTCAATCTATGCCATAGACGCTATTACACTGGAAGCTAACACAAAGGTGTCCAGGTGGGTATCTAGGTGCATTGTTGTGCATTTGCAAAACTCCACCCCTCCCCCTCAACCACACAGACCGCCACCTCTCACCCTCCAACTTGCCCAGCAGGCGTCTCAGGCTCTGTGGAATGCAGACCAGCCCCAGGCACCAGCTCAGGACCTTCCCAGTAAACTGTTTGCCAACTCTGTATGCCTTTAAACAGAGGCACAGTGAACACCAAGTACTGGGGGGAGGGGAAGCTGCAGGGGCAAAGCAGATAAAATGAAAGCGTGTCTCAGTCTTTAGAAGATTAAAATGGTTTCCACAGAATGTATCTGTATACATTGCAAATACAGGCAGTATACCTAAGCTGATATTAGTGACTGTTCATGCCAATGTTTCTGGAGATTGCTAATCAAAAAGAACTTTAAAAAAAAAAAAAAAAAAGGGGAGGAGGAGGGCTTGTTCACACCACACAGCCTTGCGTTATTGTGCACAACGTGCACTTGTGTGTTATGAACACACGCTGTGAGCCATTAAAATGCATTTTGTCGCTTGCTTTTTTAAACCTCTATACGCTGCAGCGTGTTGTAACGCGTTACAGGATGTCGAAAAGAGCTGCGCAAAAATGCAACATGTCCCAGTTTTCTCCAGTGTACTGGTAATAAGGCAAATCGTCTTGTTCACTAGGACTGGCTTCCACAACACTGCTGGTGTGAATGAGCCCCAAGCGTCCAACAGTGGAATCTGTACATTTTCTGAAAGTCTGTGGTCTGTCTGAATTACTGGTCTCTTTTCATTTAAATTTGACAAAAACAGGAGCACAGACACCCCCAAGCCATAACAGGACTGCAGTTCCTATATATTCCTTCATGTCTCGCCCGTCATTTATTACAAATTCATTATAGTAAAAAAAAAAAAAAACACAACAATCACACACCTCTATAGGTGAAGGTGCCAAGCAGTTGGCATTCCAGGTTCTGCCAGAGAACATTATTTTATCAAAATAAATCCATCAGCATAAAAAGGTAATGAACAGGACAATACATACCTTTGATGACCCCTTCCACACCTTGATGCCCTGAATCCCTGGCTCCTATAACAAGTGAGTTTTATCACTTCCTGGCAGTGTTAAAGGCTGGCCCGCCTCCCACATGTCCCTACTGATTCATCACTATGATGGGTGGCCTTAGTGGCCAAAAAGAACAAAGCTGGAGGAGAGAATGGATGAGTTCTAGTCACTAAGGCCTGGCTCATACAGGTGCCAGTTCAGATGTGACTTGAGTTGCACAGAATCACGTGACAATGAAAAGTCACATTATTCTCAATAGTGCCAGTTCATATCAATGCTACTTTGGTGCAGCTGCAATTTTGGCTCCACAGACTTCAACAGCAACGCACCAAATACACATGTGCATACGTTTTTGATGCGTTTTTGAAAGTTAAGGAGTTGGCACCCAGCAGCATCAGGCATTCTCCACACAATTAATACTAGGCCCTTTGGGCCTGGTATGGATATTAAAGGGTGACTCCATGCCACAATTAAAAAAAAAAATAAACACACACGGGGACAGGGATGGAAATCCATATCAGAGACCCTTATCTAAGCATGCAGCCTGGCAAGTAAAAGGGGAGGGGCAGGATGTTGGGGGAAAGGGAAATGAGCACGATTCTCCCCCCCCCTCCTCTCAGAACCATACCAGGCCACCTACCCTTTACTTCAGCGACAGGGAGAACCAGATATGTCATTTGGCACCGGGTAAATGAAAAGAGTGTCGACAGGCTTTTTCTTTTGTGTGGGCCGACAGCTATCATTTATCGTGATGGGGGGGGGGGGTTGTAGACAGTTTATCAAAAACTTTTTTTATTTACCACTGACCTTTTGTGACTGAGTAGGGATACTATATACCTCCTGCTCATTTCATTCACATGGTTGGGCCAGGATCTGGGGGCTCTCTTATTGTTAAAAGGGAGTTTCCAGGTTCCAGATAGCCTCCCTTGCTCACAAACCCCCACAATCACTGGACCAGGGTTGTATGGAAGAGGCCCTTGTTCTCATCAACATGGGAACAATGTGCTTTGTCTGGGGGGGGTGGGGGGGGGGGGATCTCCCCCAGCAAAGTACACCCCCATGTTGAGGGAATGTAGCCTGGTATGGTTCAGCAAGGGGATGCACACTCATCCCCCACTCTTTCCTTGTCTGCCATGCTGCATGATTAGATAAGGGCCGGGTATAGAGTGTGGGGGGACCTCAACACTTTTTAAAAATATTTTTTGGTTTACATTCTGTGAACCGGGAATCCCTGCCTGACAGCAGGCATGAGTCCTTGGTTGTTAGAATGCCAGTGGGTGCTGGCTCCTTAACAACCAGCATCCAGTCTCCTTCCCCTACCAAAAAAACCACAGTAGTATCAAAAACGCAACCATTGTGTGCAAGTGTGAACCCAACCTAAAAGGGAATTGTGAAAACTACAGTGTTGCATCTTTATGGGATTCAGGGTACCAAGGGTGGTAAAAGGATCATCTAAAAAGGTCATTTGCAGCATACAGCATCAAACAGACCTGATTGGAATGAATTTGTGGGATTTTGGACTGTTTGCTGAAACCTGCGCAGACCTATAAAGAACCAACTCCAATCAGGTATAACTAAAAGGAGTAGAGCGTTGGAACATAGGATAAAACTGGAGCAACTGGAGGAAATCCTCAAACATAGGAAGCACATAGAAACTCCTGCCAAAGATACTAGCAAAAGTAAAAAAAAAAAAAAAAAGGGCCGTCAACTATAAAAACACCACGATGCCCATTTAAATAAAAAAAAATGTCAAACATTACAGTATGTGGCATTGTGATAATCATTCTTAAACAGTCAGTAAAAATTTTTTAGCAACGAGAGCCTTCCACTTCCAGAAACTCAGGTGTATGTAGATATAGTATTTTTGCATTCGGTTTTATGCATTTTGATCTTTCCATATGTTGTGAGACAGTTCAAATTATGAAACCATCTCTACATCTGGAATACATTATTTTTTTTGTTTGCAGTGTGATTTAAATAGGCAATATAAAATCTACTGCTTTACCTTTCTTTGTATGCCAGTACTAAAACAGAATATCATTCCTACATTTTGCATAGAAAACCTTTCTGTGCCTAGATACCTACAGTTTGTAAAGATAAACTGTCCAACCTCAGCAGCAATTCATATTAGTATTAAGCAATAAGAGAAAAAAAAAAAAAAAAAATCACAGCTTTAAATTTTCATGCTGCCTCTTAATCTAATGCCTAGTACACATGAGTGTCGGGATTGGGCGGTTCAATAAAAAAACGGCCAACATTCTGCCCGTGTGTATGTCAGCAGGCCTGACAGAAGCCTGCTGTTTGACCAGCTTCTATCGGACACACAGGCTGAAAAAAACAGCACTTGACCGGCTCCTGATCAGCGCTCCCAGTCAATGGCTGAGTGCTGATCAAAGTGTTCTGGCGGGTTGTTGTCCCCGTCAGAACACAACAGCTAAGTGGAGGAGATCGCTGTACTAAGGTGTGTCAGGTATTTTTTCGTTCAACCCAGCAGGTTAGTGTGTACCAGGCTTTACTCTTCAAGGTCTTCTTGAGGCTAGGTCCGCACCTATGCAGATTGCTGTTGATGTGTTTTTTGCGGCATGGTTTGGGTTTTTTCCATATTCGTTTTTTTATGCATTTTGCGTTGTTTTTTTTTTTTTTTTTAGGAGGAAGTGCCTGTTGACATGCGGGAGAAATCAGCAAAAACACAGCAGAAACGCATTTTTTATGCGTTTCCATTGATGTCTATAGAACCATAAACGCAACCTGCTGCAGGCAAAAAATAAAAAATAAAAAAAAAAAAATAAAAAAAAAAACTAAAAAACCCTGACCCTTTCCAATAAACGCACCTGTTCAGAACACACAGATGTGAACATCCAGCTATAGGAAATCATGTTAAATGGAAGGCAGTACATTTCTGCAAACGTGAAAACACACTGCAAAATGCATGTGGGGTTTCTTAAAAACAAAAACGCATGCTGCAGTGAACCCAAATCATTTTTTTTTGCTTTAGTTTTGGACATAGCAAGTTAGATCCCGCCCATTTGTGTCCAATTTTGAGATTTCCACTTGCTTACTGTTCAGGTGACCATACAACAATCAATAGCAAATCTTCCTTAAAAGCATGCAGGCAGCAATATAGCAAAAATATAAAAATAATATAATGAGGGAGAAGCTTGAAACATATTTTATAAAAACAACACGGGGGGGGGAGTCACTAGTGGTCTACTTTAGAGTCCTTATGAAGGTTCCTCCAGTTGCACATCCGCCTGAGCTGAGATGCAAGAAAAAAAAATAATTGGCCCACAAACAAACACTTCCATAAAAGTTAATGGCAGACATTTCTCTTAGGTCGCCACAGCAAGGCTATAAAAGAACATAAACAAAGATTTTTAAGAACAAACAGTGCAAGAGATGCAGTCAAAATGGAAATGTTTAAAAAAACAAAAAGGTATGGAGTGCACACAAGCAATAAAGTGTAGTATCTTTAGATTTTCTAAATCTGACAGCCAAGTTAAGCTAGGAAGAGCCAGCCTAAGTACACGTGTGTAAATGTGTGGTTTGGAACAGGTACAACCCTGATTAGCGCTACGAATCACTAAACTACAGCCGCTGAGCCAGTGTCATGCCAAGCCTTTCCTATCACTTGCGTATTGTGGAGAATTCATTACAACAAAAGAATACCTGCTTGTTAATAGCCTTTGTGTTTGCACATATGCTTTTTTTCTTCTCCCCGAGAAAGGCAAGAAGCCTGTTGTTGCACCCCTCCTCCTACTGCCCACCCAGGAAGGTACCAGCTGTGCATGTAGAGCCCTGCAGGCAGAGCCATGCCCAGCAACTGCGGTTAGGGAGTGTTCCTAGAAAGGACAGGTAAACAATTAGCTCCATTCCTTGCCAGAGGATCTGTAATCTTCAGTTACCGTACCCCGTGCATACAAATAACCTACGCAGGTTACAATTTCTACAAATTTCTGTAAGAAATTCTCACTACATCTCAAATGTAAAAGAATAAATGCTTGTCAAGGCCACCTGCTTATGCTCCTATATAAAATACAATATGGATTGCAGTCAGCTACTGAAAGATTTGAATAGGACTGCTACACACCTTTTTTTCTACAAATAGGATTTCGGACTCTATGAGGTGTATTTACTAAAACTGGAGAGTGGAAAATCTGGTGCAGCTGTGCATGGTAGCCAATCAGCTTCTAACTTCAGCTTGTTCATTTAAGCTTTGACAAAAATTCTGAAAGCCGATTGGTTTTTATGCAGAGCTGCACCTGATTTTGCACTCTCCCATTTTAGTAAATCAACCCCTATATTCAGCAGGGATAATGCACTTCTGCAAACAGGAGGCAACCCTTGGGCTAGGAACTGGCTTTGTACAAACCCATTTGCCACACCAAGCCTTGCTCCGCACTCTGTGCACCCAGACCACTCTATCTGCCAGTACAGCACACCTGGCTCTTCATGCCGATTAGTTGTGTAAGCCGTTTGTTGCCATGGTGTGCAGATAAACAATGACAGCACTGCTTCTTACCTTGGCTGGCAGGAAGGAAGACTTAAATGTGTTTGTTACCCCAGTATTTCATATTCCTGATATGTGGCTGCTGTACCATGTACTTGTATGAAAAAGTATCCTGTTCTCTTTGTATTGCTTCCTTTGTGTGAAAGCCCTGGTGTTCCTATCATTCACTCTGCTTTCCTCTTGAAAACCGACCATACTAAGCAGGAGAGCACACCATGGTCAGTTCTCTAGCTATGCTGGGAACTCAGCCTGCTCTCCTCCAATGATCAGACTTACACGCCTCCCCTGCACAGCCTATCACTGGAAAGCTCAGTGTGCTGCTGCTCCTCCTCCCCCCCAGCACTTATGCAGCTGAAAACAGAAGGAAGAGAGGAAATGTGATCACTTCTAAAAGAGGGGGGGGGGGGGGGGGGAGTACTTATAATTGTATTTATATCTATACACAAATGTTTTGCTTTCCTTTCAGTTTTAAAATGAATGGGTTGTTTTACAAGGTGATCGTTTACAAACACTTTAAAGTGGTTCTAAAGCTTAAACATTTTTTACCTTAATGCATTCCTTGCTTTAAAGTGGGGTTCCACCCAAAAAAGCAAAAATACCTGAAAAATTCTAAAAAAACAAAAAAAAAACAAAAAAAAAAAAAAAAACATTTGGATATTTTTTTTTTAACTTACCTCTAAATGCCTGTTGCTAGGTGGTCCCTCGTAGTCTGCCTCTTCCTTTGCCTGGGCTGGTGACATCACTTCCCCCTCGGCACAGGAAGGGCTCAGCTCTGCTACCTCCCTCCTGTCAATCATCTGGGACCCATTACAGGTCCCAGGTGATTGAGCGGCCAATCACGGTGCGCGGCGCCACTCGCGCATGCGCAGTGGGTGCCAGGCTGTGAAGCCACAGCCCGGCGCCCACAGTTGAAATGCCGGCGCCAATGAGCGGAGGGGGGGGGACGAGCGGGGCTTCGATCCACCGCTTTGCTGGACCCAGGGACAGGTAAGTGTCCAATTAAAAGTCAGCAGTTGCAGTATTTGTAGCTGCTGACTTTTAATTTTTTTTTTTTTTTTTTTAATGGAGCCCCTGGGTGGAACTCCTCTTTAAGGTAAAAAATGTTTAGGGATTGACTCTGACATAAGAGATGTCCAATTTGGGCTACATTGTGATAACATTTCAGGTCTAAAGCTGAAGCTGGTCATACATGGTTTGAATTTTTATCCATGCATTGTCATTTTTGTTCTTGAGAAGTCTATCAAACGACTTCTCATGAATGGTCCTGCAGGAACATTTCCATTTGATCAGCGCTTGCAACTGATGGTCTGCAATGCTGATCAGTGTATTTGGACACTGAGGGAGTCCTGCTGTCAGAATACAATGACACAATGGGGGGGGGGGGATTTCAGTATCCACATTGAATGTGCGGATGGGGCAATCCGTCCAGTTTTTCTTTTGTTCAGTCCACTGGCTAAACGAAAAAAACTGAACCATGTATGTATGGCCAGTTGTAGAGCACATCGGACACCCCCAGCTTACTTTTCTTTTGAGTGAGGAAGGGGAGGGAATTGTACAGGTCTGAAAAACCTCTGGTAAGCTTAAGTAGGGTATACACAGATTAAAAAAATCGGCCAGAACCAGCTGACTTTTGGGCCATGTGTACTACTGTATGTTCAACAGAAACCAGTCTAATGAAAGGAGGTGAGGAGCCCCCTTTGTCAGGAAACAATAGTGTGGAAGGAGAAACCCCTGCATCACACATTGTTTATGTTGATGCAGGGATCTGACAGTTTTTTTTTTTGTTCAATGTGCTGGGAAAAAAAAACAAAAAAAAACAAAACATTAACGTTTTACCCTTCTTAAGTCAGCCACTAGCTCCTTTGATCAACTGGGTATGCCAAAAAAAAAAGAAAAATGTGCAGTGAAGGGCAGGTCTGGCCAGCTGCCATGGTCGCTATTATGGGATTCTCATTTTGCATTATCTTTTTTATATCAAGGAGAATTAAGCATGGCAGAATGGACTCCAGGATGGCAAAAGCACATATAGGAATGGAGAGTGTTAGTTGATACAATGCTCGATAGACAAAAGCAACAGACCTGTGCATGGTTTACAGTAAGTGAGATTTTAAGTGTGGGTACACGTTTCCAGGTCCTGAAGAGCGCGCGCACACACACACACACACACACACACACACACACACACACACACACACACACACACACACACACACACACACAGTTTCTCCAACAAGTTAGAAAGAAATGAAAAAAAAAAAAAAAAAAGGCCAAATAGCTATTGCTTTCTTTTTGGAGAAATGGCTAAAGAGCAGAACCCCAACTAAAATCAGGAAGACCACATCAGGATGCTGGAAATGTGTGCAAAAATGGGCAGATGTCCAACCACCTGGACTTCTCAATGAGACATCTGCCCATCTAAGGCTTGCATATAATGAGCAGGTCTTGCTACTGGAATAAAAAAAAAAAAAAAGTGGGCGATATTGCCCACGACCACAGTATTCATTTTTGGTGGTCAAATCTTTTAACAACAGCTCTATAAAATTAAAAATCCTGATGTATTTTTTACCAAGAAGTGTTAAACAGCACGAGATGAGGGTGAACTGAGAAACAATTAGAGGCAAAAATGATCGGACAGGTTTTTTCAAAGTGTCCCTATTATTTTGTCTCCAGAAAAGCCTTAACTGGTTGTCTCAGTTGGTGCCTCATTAGATTATCATCCAAATTTGGTCAAATCAGAAAATCATTTCTACACACAAGGATCTACTCTAAATATATCAATTGGTATCACTGGATTCAAGAAATTCAGACAAGACATGCTTCGCTGGACAATTTTCAGTTTGTTTTTAGTGTTAAAGTGTTACTAAACCCAGGACCCTGCATTTACTATATCTGGTCTCCCACAGTACACAGAACATGGAAATGCAATCATTTTAGTAAATATAAACTGCTAAATACCTTTTCTCATCAGCAGAATATAGCAGTCTTGTGACTTCTATCAGTGCCTCATTAAAGCTTGTAGGAGTTTTCATACTGCACTGAGCTGTCCTATCGGGATGCAGGATGACACTATCTGGACAGTGCTGATCACATGCACTCTCCCAAGAATTAAAAAAAAAACTCTAGCAATACACACCAAATGAGCATGTGCAGCCTGACTCCAGTAACTCAGTCCTATCTGGACATGTTTTGGGGGCAATGCAAGGAGGGGAGGATCTGTGCATACAGGATCAAACAGCATTTTTTACATAATGCAAAGGAATAACACCTTAGGTTCCACAGCTAGTACAACAAGCATGCTTCAGTGCTTATACAGACAGATTTTACTGTTGTGGGTTTAGTAACACTTTAAGATGCAGAACCCATGTATTAGGATTGTGCAATATTAGTATTCAATTTAACGTTTCCATGTTCAATTTTTTCACAAAATTAAATTTAAAAAAAACCTAGATAAGCCATCTTAAAAAAAAAAAAAAAAAAAAAAAAGGGGGGTACATACATTTTACCCATGACCCTAAATTTTTTATTATAGGACATTCATAGGAGGGAATTAGATTTATTTTCTGTAAATAAAGCAGGCAGGCATAAATAAGAACTGTATTAGCTTGTATTTTAAATGAAGATGAGGTCTTTCTGAAGGAGCAGCCGATATGGCATTAAAATGTGACACAAGAGCAAGAGGGAGACAGACACTGAGCCTCTGGCCTCTTGCAGCTGGGATGTAATTAAGGCCCTAAAGAGGTAATCCTAAGAAAGGGACAATCACAGGAGGGGGCAGGGTAAAGTGATACAATAATTTAAGAAGTAGCTCTTCAAACTAAAGGCAAGGCACACCCCTGTTACAATGCCTTCTTCTTTTGCCGAAGAAAAAAATTTGGATTACATACATCCAATGAAGTAGGTGACCCCCAGCTGACCACTATCAGCCCTGAGCAGGACACCATCTCTTGATGGGGTCAGCAGGCAACACTATTACACAAGACTGCGGTCTGTCTAAGGAAAGTGTAATGACAGATGCCTGCTATCCTCCTGTCAATGTATATGTACAATGCAATTCATTTATTAAAATGTTTCTTTACGATTATGCCTTTTAATGCACGTGTGACAGGGTCAATGTGACATATTGGATTTTTATAGAAATACAGGATTAAATAATGACTACATATGCACATGTATTGAACAGAAAAACATGATTTCAGAATGTGTTTAATGGAGATTTAAAGATTTTTTCAGGTGAAAGGGTAGACGTTTACAGGTATTAGGCACTCTATGAACTCTATAGGCAAGAGAAAGGCAGACATACTACCTATATAACGGCAATAAAAGTCATATACTATACTGCCAAGTGATCAAATACAAGAAAACTGTCTTAAAATGTCAATATATATTATAAGCATTGCAATATATAAGAACAAGTAGGAAGGACAAGGAGGAAATTAGTCAATTAGGGAATATCATTAATAACCAGGTCCTGTCATCCCACTATGTCATGTGACCACAACTTCCAGACCTCAGCAATAAGCACCCATTAATTATTAATATGGTTGCTGTCATTGGACTGGCCCTTAACCTCCTCACCCCAAGGAGCATCTTTTACTGCAGGGCACACACATGATCGGAGGGGGGGGGGGGGGGGGGGGGCAGCGCTTATTTTATATACGGAATTCCTTTTATATATATATATGGGAGACACCCATTTGAAAACCTTCGTATACAAACAGATCTCAACCGCCCTGTAAACATAAAAGCTTCTCAGTGTACACAAGGTTATAATAGGGTGTTCAGAATCTCTTCATGCTGCAGTGAAATAAACCAGGGTCCTTCAAAACATTCATGCCAATTGCTGCTCACAATAGCAATTTACTTAAAATGCAAACTATGTACCGGGCAGCTAGAGACCTGTTGAGTAAAAATTCTAAACAGGGTGAGTCAGAAAAAAACCTCTACCAAAAAGTACTAGTCTCTCCTATCATATTACTAGGCCCCTGAAAAGATTCCAACTGTTTATATACATTGACAATTTGACGTGAATTCACATTAGGTTTAACACAATAAAAAAAACACAACGCCTTTAAATTGGCAAATGCCTGCCTAAAGTGAAACCAAACAAACACCATTACCTATTTTTAATCCTTATGCTGCTAGCATTAGTAAATAGATACTGTAGGAAGGTATATTCTTCTTGTTTTAAAGGCTAAGTTCCCCTTATTAAAAATAACAAAACGTGCATGATTTAGCGGGTAAAAAATAAATAAATAAATAAATAAAATAAAAAGGTGCTTTATTTTTTTTTTTTTGTGGATTGCAGGGGCAATGTCTGGTTCCTGCATACACTCAGTACAGATGTCTGCCCATATCACCGGGGTAGACAGTTACTAAAGTGCAGGAGAAGTCAATGAACTATGAGAGCTCATCAGTGCTGAGAACTACAGGCCATCCTCCACGATGGCAGACAGAACTTGTAGTTCATTCATGTGCAGATTCCACAGAATAGGGGTTCAGGGGACTGCTCCAAAGTAATGTGTTACACCCTGAATGTGGGTGTAACATGTTACAAAAGGTGAAGTTGTCCTTGAACCTTTTTTTTTTTCTATAGTTTTTACTTGGTTTCTGGCTCGGTCCAAAATGATGTTATACATCCTAAAAATCTTCAAGGGCATTTTTCTTTTCATTTCATCTGAAAGAGGGGTTTTCTCAGCTAAGCACACCTTTCGGCCTGCATAGTGCATACCTGAGCTAAGGGCAAATGGATTACAGGAAGTAAATGCTACATGAATCATATGCAATCAAGATGGCTATGACTAGAAATTAGGGATGAGCTCCGGCGTGTTCGCAAGCCGCACGTGTAGAGCCCGCCAGGAAGTCGGCACTGCACAGCGCTAATCACAAGCAGAGACATTGTCCTGATGCGCGGCTGCAGAGACCGTCAAATGTCTCACTGCTTGTGATTAGCGCTGTGCAGTGCCGACTTCCTGGCGGGCTCTGCACGTGCAGCATGCGAACACGCCGGAGCTCATCCTTACTGGAAATGCTAGGGCATTTTTTTCAAAGTGATTTCTCAACAAAAAGCATGGAGACATAAACGGATGGATGAGTTTGCTTTAAATAATAAAAGAAAAATTAGGGGTTTTCAGTTTGTGGTACTCCGATACAGTTTTGTTTCACTTTATTCTGCTCTCTCATCAGCTCTTAAAATCATTATTAACCCCCTTAGTGCCGACTGTACGCACATTTGCATTCTCGGCTTTCAAAGGTTATACCGGGGTGATGTCTGCAGCTGTACCGTTTAGAGCGGGCGGTCGGCTCCTTAGGGATAACAACCGAGCGGCTTTTAGCGAAACGAATGGGAGGGGACGTCCCCTCCTCCCACCGCCTTCCGGTGCCGTACCCGGACCTCCCGTCCCACGATCCGACACTTCTGCCGGCTAGAGCAAGACTGAAACAAAGCCAAAAACAGCTTCTTTCCAGTCTTCTATGTAAACACACGGAAGCTACGTCACAACGTCACTTCTGGTTTACTCGGCTGCCAATGGCGCAGATTTTTTAAAAATTACAGTATTCAGAAACGCCATTCTTTGGCAATCTGAATACTTTGAAGTGCAAAGGAGGAATTTGGGGTCTTTTATACCCGCTGATCCCTCCATAAAGAGTACCTGTCACCACCTATTACTGTCACAAGGGATGTTTACATTCCTTGTGACAGCAATAAAAGTGATCCGAATTTTTTTTTTTAAAGTGACAATGTTAAAAAAATAAAAATAAATAAATAAATAAATAAATGTTTTAAAGCGTCCCGTCAGCTCGCGCAGCAAAGAAAAACGCATACGTAAGTTGCGCCCGCATATGTAAACGGTGTTCAAATCACACATGTGAGGTATCAACGCGATTGTCAGAGTGAGAGCAATAATACTAGTAACTCTAACCTGGTAAGCATTAAATCTTTTTAAAGTTTTGCCTATGGAGATTTTTAGGTACCATAGTTTGTCGCCATACCACGAGCGGGTGCAATTTCAAACATGACATGTTGGGTATCTATTTACTCGGCATAACAATCTTTCACATTATACACAAAAATTGGGCTAACTTTACCGTTTCATTTTTTTTTATTCATGAAAGTGTATTTTTTCCCTAAAAAGTGCGTTTGAAAGACCGCTGCGCAAATACTGTGTGACATAAAATAGTGCAACGAGCACCATTTTATTCTCTAGTGTCTCTGCTAAAAATAAATAAATAAAATTTATATTATATGATATATATCACGTTTGGGGTACTAAGTAATTTTGTAGCAGAAATACAGATTTTTAACTTGTATTATTATTATTATAATACAGGATTTATATAGCGCCAACAGTTTGCGCAGCGCTTTACAACATGAGGACAGACAGTACACTTACAATACAAATAAATACAGGAGGGAGCAGAAGGCCCTGCTCGTTAGAGCTTACAATCTACATATAGCCCCATTTGTTTAGTACAGAGTATGCCTAAGTGAGGGACGATTACCACTGGTGACATTCACTCTCACCATAGATGGACCACGGCAGGGCTGACTTCTTTGCAAGACCACCTTGGAGGAGGTGCTACCTACTCTACTGTCATCTGGATAGAAGGACATAAGTACTCTAGTGGTGGAACAGTTGGTAGGGGATGTTTCGTTACAAGCTCACGTTTTGGAAAAACTGGATATAGGTAGTGTAGGTTGTGGGACATGGGGAAAAAAAAAACAAAAAACAAAAAAAAAAAAAAAAACCACACAAAAAGGTTGGGCTGGTATCCACCTAAAGTGGGGGACCCCAAACAGAGGAAGTTTGGGGCCACACTGCAAAACCATTGCACAGAGCAGGCAAGTATAAGATGTTTATTATTTTAATTAAAAATAAATAAATAAATATAAGCCTTTAGAAACTCTTTATGCAATGTCTGGAAAAACGAGTCTAGTAAAATGTCAGATATTTTAGATTAAGTTTATGATTTAAGCCTCATGCACACAGGATGTTTTGTCATCTTTCCTCCTGGCAGCAGTATTTTGGCAGAAAAAATATTCAACGTTTGTAAACGCGTATAACGTGTCAATCGTTTGGCGTTAATTTGTTTGTTTTTGTGTAGCCACTGAAATGAATTAGCACTCAAGCACTAAATGTGGCCAATCATTACCATGGCCAATTTTTAAACGTGTGCAGAAAACGCAAAACTGGCTCTGGCTGTAAAAAGGGTTAAAAGAATAAGTTCACCTTTGGGAACATGTTACATGTTCCACCCATAAGATTTTTTTTTAGTTAAAAGATTCCTAACTTTTTTTAGCTGGCTCCTAGATTCAAAGCAAATTTGTCAAGCCCTGCAGTAAGTATATACATTTAAAAAGATGAAGGATTTTTTCCAAGCAGTTATACTTTAGAGAAAAGTACAGATGTCAAAACTATTTGTGATAACATGACCCACGCCATACTGAACTTAATATTTTTAATAAAAGGGCAACATACTGAAAAGGCACCCCGGTCCAGTGAATATTTCTATAGACGCATGAACCACACCGTGCTGGTGAGAAGAATGGGTTAAGGAAAAAGAAAAAAAGTTGGAAGCAAACAAATCCACCCATCAGAAACGCTGCCAGTTTGCCAACACAAGCCTGTTTTGCTTTCACTGCGTGGATGACCTGGAGCGGAGGAAATGCTTTTCTAGGAATTTCTGACACTCGTTACCATTCACGCTATGTAAGCTGGCATCTGCCCATGTAACCCAAGAGCAAAGGCAGAGAATGCAGACAATGGATCTCGTGCCGAATAGGCAGCTGTCTGCCCAGTGTCTGGGGGACCCTTTGGACAGACCACGACTTCACTTAAAGCAGGACGCTGCCAATATTTTATCATCTCTGCTACATATTTAAAAAGCAAAGTATACACATTTAGAACGTTGTTAGTCCATTACAGATTGAAATCTATTTCTAATTCATTACCGTAGGCAAGATGAAATGCCCCTATTCACATAACAGGCAGTTCAAATATGAGGGTCTAAAAACAAAGAAAGATTACAGCACGTTTATATTTCCATACCTAAAAGCTCCAAAATGCTCTCCTTTTTTCTCCATATGTTTTTTCCAGGGGAAGGGAAAGTCTGTGCATCTAAAAACAGCTGTATGTGTCCTTTAAAATATGCTACCATTTATTTCTATGAAAGATACAATATTTGGAAACAGGTGAACCTCAGCAAGCAGATCTATTTTTTTTAAAGCCTACATTTAGGTAAACTTTTTTTTTCCTTAATCAGCACAAGGGATTGCATTTAATCCAAAGTGTCCCTTCTGTTGGTGCAGGTAGCAGTTGAAATCCTCTGTCCTCTGACCCCTTCCCATACCCCGCCGCCGTAATCTTCCAGTGCTGCTGGGGTTCATTTCAGGCAAGGACCTGCCACAGGCACTCAGAGTGGGGACTTTGCCTGCCATTTTACTCCATTTAGCTGTACTGTAGTTTCTGGAGGTGAACCTTTATCTGCTCATCCTCCATTCACAGAGCACTTTTCATTCATGGAAGCTATAGTGCAACTTCTTCTATGAACCCCCGCAGCACTGGAAGATAAGCTACGGCTGGGGTAGGCAACCTGGGGCGCTCCAGCTGTTGCAGAACTAGTCTCATCATGCCTCTGGGATTAATTGTAACTACCAGCCTTGCAATGCCTCATGGGAAATGTAGTTCCACAACAGCTGGAAGGCCCCAGGTTGTCTACCCCTGAGCTACAGGGTATTGGAGATGAGCAGAGGATTTCAAATGAGGGAGCATCAGCACAAGGGACATTTTGGATTAAATGCAAGTTGCCTCTTGTGTAGATTTTTTTATTTCACCTAAACTCAGGCCTTAACATTCAATATAAAAATTCATATGTGGACTCTTTACCATTGTAACCTTCCATTAGAGCTGAACGATTCTAGCTAAAATGAGAATCACAATTTTTTTGCTTAGAATAAAGATCACGATTCTCGCGGCGTAACATCATCTTTCACATTATACAAAAAAAAATTGAGCTAACTTTACATTTTTTTTTTATTCATTAACTACTTACGGACCGCCGTAGTTATACGTCGGCTGTTTGATGTTGGAGAACGTTGTTATCGCAGCAGATAGCTGCCATAACCCCGGTAACTTTTTAAACAGTGGGCAGTCAGCTTTCAGATAAACGTGGTCTTTGCGGCAGATTCGCCACAAGATCACTTTTTAATCGGCAGCAAGAGAGGTGCCCCCCTCCCCGGTGGTTACCGGAGCCGTCGGTAGCGGCGGAGATGAATGGGTCCTTTCCCCTCTGAGGCGTGGAGTCGAATGAGGGAAAGATGGCCCCCACTCGGCTCCATACCATTGCACGATGGAAGCGACGTCAAACATCACTTCCACACAATGGATTGTTTTGGGGTTTTTTTTGCTTGTTTTTTATTGCTTTTAAGTGTAAATGTGAGATCTGAGGACTTTTTGACCCCAGATCTCACATTTATGAGGTCCTGTCATGTTTTTTTTTCTATTACAAGGAATGTTTACATTTACAGTGACCCAAAAAAATTATTTTTAAAAAGACAGGGTAAAAATAAAAAAGTAAAATAAATAAGAAAAAAAATAAAATAATTTAAAGCTCCCCGTTCCGCCGAGCTCGTGCGCAGAAGTTAACGCATATGTAAGTCGCGCCCGCATATGAAAACAGTGTTCAAACCACATGTGAGGTATCGCCACAGTTAGAGCAACAGCAATAATTCTAGCCCAAGACCTGCCCCAAAACTCAAAACTGGTAACCTGTAGACATTTTTAAACACCGCCTATGGAGATTTTTAAGGGTCAAAGTCTGTCGCCATTGCACGAGTGGGTGCAATTTTGAAGCACGACGTGTTTGGTATCAAATTACTTGCCGTAACATTATCTTTCACAATATAGAAAAAATTGTGCTAACTTTACTGTTGTCTTATTTTTTTATTCAAAAAAAAAAAAAGTGTATTTTTTCCCAAAAAGTTGTGTTTGAAAGACCAACGCACAAATACAGCGCAACATAAAATATTACAACAACCGCCATTTTATTGTCCAGGGTCTCTGCTAAAAAATAAGTTGGGGGGGGGTTCCAAGTAATTTTCTAGCAAAAAATACTGATTTTAACTTGTAAGCAATAAGTGTCAGAAAAAGGGTTAATCTTTAAAGTGGTTGTAAACACTTGTGTGCAACTTCTACCCATAGGTAAGCCTAGAATAAGGCTTACCTATAGGTACTTATAGTGTGCAAATGTTGTCATTGGCGCATGCGCTGTGAAGAAACGGACCTTCATGCTGTTTCTTCCCCAGCGTGTCCCATGACTGACGGCTCCCTGGCGCATGCAACGGTTCCGGACAGTCACAGAGCCGGAGTCCGCGGCCCCGGAAGGAAGAGGGGCGAAGATGGATGTGGCCTGCACAGGGGACAGCACAGGCTTTGTTTGCAGGTAAGTGTCACATAATGGGCTAGTATGCAATGCATACTAGCCTATTATGCTTTTTATTTGCAGGCTTTGCAGGGAGCAAAAGAGGAAGTAAAACCCATCAGCGTTTACTTCCTCTTTAAGAAGTTAAACTGACCTCATTTTACAGACCGAAGTTCATCCCTTTGATCTAAAAGAACTAAATGTTACAATGTTTATAGTCATCTCCGCCTAAGCCATGTTGTGATAAACTTGGTAGGCTGCCCTTTTTTTTTTTTGACAGGTGTCAGCAGTGAGCAGAGAACGGCTTTGCACAGATTCGAGGAAATGCCGTTTTAAGATCGTGAGGGCGGTTGAATCGCGTTCTCGAATCTTTAATGATTAATTGTGCAACTCTAACTTCCATGTGCAGCTTAATGCAGACCTGTACTTTACAGATTCAGCATGTCACCTTCCCCGCTGACACCTTTCCCCCTCCTACCCTGCCATCCTGTTTTCCTGCTGAAGCTCTAAAAATACCTCAAATTTATAGCGAAGCATATGACTCTCGCAAATTCCTCCAAAGATGCAGAGGTGAGTGGCCAAGGCTCAAACTGTGGTAAAAGGGTTGCATACTGTGACCCAAAACCAACATTGGGAGTTTGGATGAGACTCCTGCGTGTGGCAGGTCAGCAAATGAAAGACAACTTATCCACTGTGGAGGCAGACGGCTATCCAAAAACATGCTACTTTACTAGAACACAGGTTGGGTTTAAAATCCCTAAAGCAAGTTAAGTACAAACATGCCTTAAAGTCCAATTTTGACCAACTGTGCCCACACTGCACGAGTTAACTGCTTGTTTTGTCTAGGGACGATCACAGAGCCTACACTCACCTGATCCTTCTATCCTCCAGAAAACAGCTCTCCCCCACGTCCAGGGGTGGAATGTTCCCAATGCCTTCACGCGTAGAGCCGGTCTATGGGCATGAGGACGTCAGGAACATTCCACCGCACAGGATCGCTAGACTGCGGGGGGGAAAGGCGCCGCAGGAACCAGTCTTGTGCTGGGAGGATCAGAGGATTAGGTAAGTATATCTCGGCTCTCCAATCCCCTAAATAAAAACAAAAAAAAGAGCAGTTAACCATGCAATGCGGGTACAGCAATTTGCCAGTTAAGCTTTAAGCAACAATTAAAGTGGAATTTCACTCAATTAAAACTATTTTTAATCCTTATATTGCTAGCATTAATAGATAAGAAAATATATCATATTTACTGGTTTTAAACCTTCAGTTACTTTCTAGGCAAATTATGTCATACATCCCAAGCAGTCTTCAAGTAGGAAGGAGAATAGCAACGAATGGCAGATGGATTCCAGGAAGTAAATGCTACATGAATCATCTGCCCTTACTCAAGATGGTCATGGCTAGAAATGCTAGAGAGTGTTTTTCAAAGTAATTTCTCAGCAAAACAAAGCATGGAGACATGGATGGATGGATGGCCGAGTTTGCTTTGAATATTAAAAATGTATTAAATAACGTTTTTGGTGCTCAGATGCAGTGCAGTTCTGCTTTAAAAAAGGAACATAGTACATCTATGTATCAAGTGTTTGTTCACATTTCTTTGGAATTAAAAAAACAAATCCTAGGTTTAAGCTACAATGAATAAGTAATTTTTTTGCGTTCCATTAAAATCGCTATTCAGTAATTCCAATGAGTGGTTTAGAGGCAAGCCTGGGTTATTACCTCATAGGAATACTCCAGGGTGTACAAAGTAGCTTCTTCCTTTGATTTTCCTGACTCTGGATTGCAGCCAGCCCCACTAGTAAAGGCCCTGCAGTTTGGAATGCTTTCAGTGCATTTCCTCCACACAGGCTGATTCATGCTTTACAAACCTGACCTACATGTTACAGTCACAGATATACAGCACAGGACAGCCATCTCTTTTCAGATGGTGCACGCACAGAGTCCTGGATGCCACATGAAGAAGAGGAATTAACCTACAATGTGCATTTCTTAACATAAAAACACTGAGCTTCTCTTTCAGCAGTAAAAGGGCTCACTATTTGGTTCTATTTAACTGAGAAGCTATAACCTCAATGGCTTTTCTCCTTCAGAAAAACTTGACATTTCACAGATCTCTCAAGTCAAGACACTGGAATTTTGGGGGTGACCAGGAGATATTAGGATGGAGAGTTTCTGCTTTGAACTATAAACTGAAGTGGCTGACATTTTATTACTTGTTTACATCATTGTTATTATACAGGATTTATATAGCGCAGAACTTTACAATGTTAGGGGAGATAGTACAGTTACAATACAATTTAATACAGGAGCAATCAAAGTGCCCTTCTCGTTAGAGCTTACAATCCAAGAGCATCGTTTTTAAATGACAGAAAAAGTGGGGGATCTGAAGAACAATGGCAGTGATGTGAATCCTTATTATTGGATCCTGTTCATTTACTAAAACTGGAGTACTCAGAATCTGGTGCAGCTGTGCATGGTATCCAATCAGCTCCTAACTTCAGCTTGTTCAATTAGGCTTTGACAAAAAAACCTGGAAGCCGATTGGTTTCTATGCACAGCTGCGCCAGATTTTGCACTCTCCAGTTTTAGTAAAATCACCATTGTATACAAGCATACAAACGCAGCTATTGGACTGTACCATCAAACATCATAGAGGAACATTCTGGCCTTTCAGCACCGGAACCTATCCAGAATCCAAGCCCCGTGGGTATGTTCAGGAGAGAGCTCTAAAGGATGCTGGACACACTTATCACAGAAAGTGTTTCCGTTGGTTGATGCATTATTGGAATAAAGAAAAAAGCCCCCGAGTAATGGAGAAGCTTTCAGGGAGATGGAGAATGGCTCTTGATCTGTAATGCAGGAGGGGTGAGAGGCCAGAGCGAAATGAGCTTATGTATTATTCACAGTGCAACCAGAGAATAACCAGGCCAGGAGTCAGTAACATGGCAAGCCATGCACAAGGCAGATGCAAAATTCTGCACATACAACTCACAATTAGCTACTAAAAACATGCACATATCAGCATTCTCTAGAACCTTTTACATCTCTACCATCATCATAACTCAGTCCTGGGACATATATTCTACCTGGAGAATGTACAGAGATAAAGAGTTTCTGATAGTCCATATTTTCCACCATTCAGAATTACAGACTAACAATCAGCATCTTAAATGCGTTGTCTCTGAGGTCACAAGCCTATTATAGAAAATAGGTACACTAAGATGTTCAACTCAGCAGGTTCATCCAGAATTTCCACCTTTCCACGCTCCACGTATTTTGGATGTAGAGCGAGCTGATCATCATTGTTGTACAGGAAAGAAAAGGAACCGCCCTTATTTTTCTTGAATGGGTGGGGGGCATAATGCACTTTCTTGCAGATGTATTATTACTCATGCTTTCTTTGCTTTGTCATCATTAAAGCTAAAATCCCCTTCAGTAGGAGAGTTGGGGCACATCAGCTTAACTATATACTGGAAGAAAAACAAACTAAATAAAATAAATAATCATCCCATTGGCAATTCTAGAGAGGTTCTTTATTCCTTGGTAAAGACCACGTCAAGATAAAATGTTTGCAGTTATTTTCACAGAATCCATGCTAACAACTGTACATGCACCAGTGTGCGACTACAGAAAAAAAAGGGGGAACCTAATGATCCCATAAAATATAAACTAAAACACTAATCATGGTTGGGAGATTTTCCAGCATGTTGGAACATCTCTACAAAATTTGTATGAAGAAGGGAATTATGTCTTCCCTGTACAAAAGTCAAATCACTCACTTCAAGGTCAGGTGTAAAGTCACAACAGTACTGGGAGAGATATATATATATATATAAGAAAGGGCAGTTCTTCAATTACTGGGAAAGATCTACCCACTATTGCCAGCCACCATCAGATCCATAATCTGCAACATTCCAGACCCAAACTGTACTGATCAACAATCAAGATGTGACCATTTCATATGGAACCCAAGAAATATGTTCATACAGAACATACATGCAAAATTGTAGTTAATTGGGTTGGTCTAGCACAGGGGTCTCCAAACTTTTCTAAACAAGGGGCCGGTTTACTGTCCTTCAGACTTTAGGGGGGCTGGTCTTTGGCCAGTGACAGTAGAAAATGTCCTGTCAGTGCGAGCAAACAATGCCAAATCTTTAGCACGAAGAACAGTGCCCCATATCATTGGCGTCGGGAGGAGGAACAGTGCCCCATATCATTGGCTGGAGGAACCATGCCCCATATCATTGGCATTGGCGGAAAGACCGTGGCCCATACGATTGGCGTCAGCGGGAGGAACCGTGCCCCATATCATTGGCGTCAGCGGGATTATGCCCCATTATTGGTGTCAGTGAGAGGAACAGTACCTCATCAATGTCAGTGGCTTGGAAGGGTGCCCATCACTGGTATCAGTGGATGGAATAGTCCTTTCGCTGTTGGTGTCAGTGGCAAGAATTATGCCCCCATTGTTGGAGTCAGTAAGAGGAATAGTGCCCCAAGGGCCAGATAAAAGGCAAGCAGAGGGCCACATCCGACCCCCCGGCCGCAGTTTAAAGACCACTGGTCTAGTGCAATTCTCATATTTCTTTTTGTGTAAATTGGGTGGAACAGTCAAGCCTTTAAAAGGATATGAAGCTAAATACAATTACAAGTTTTAAAACAAATATGAAGAGATTAGTACCAGATCAGTAATCAATATATGTGCCCTATATTGCTTTTAGTTTGTTGCAAAAATAGGTGCAAACAGTAAGAGCTGTCACACAAGACTTGCCTGCAATGAGTTCTACGCAGAGCAGCGAGTGAGAAGATTACTCAAGCTAGTGGTTTGTTGGGACCAGTTCCAGCAGCAGTCACACCTCACTCTTACTGAGGAACAGGTAGGGCAACCATGAGGCCTTTTATCTGTGCGGTGTCTGCATTTACCTTGGCGATGGATCAAACCCCTAGGCTTCATTGTTCTACAAGTTATTACTAAGCAGAGACTTTTCAGGAATTGCTTGTGATAACCGTTAACCCATTCTAGAACCAGCAAAAAAAGGAAATAAATGCAAATAAGTCTGAAACTGAGACTACGGGGAAAGATTATGTATATGTGGAGGACAGAAGGACATGGGGGCAAAACTGAGTCACAGATGTCGAAGTGCCACTTGCAGCTGAATACAACACACTTGCTAATAGAGAAGTAAGCATACATTCTGCTGGAGAAAATTCAGCATTGCCGAAAGACCAAAACCAGCACTGATTAGCTTGCTGGGTTTAAAATAAGATCCCATTGTGCAATAACCACAGAGTTATATTAATAAATTACATTGCAAGACATGGTTTGCATTTTTCACTACAACATGCTTCCTTTAAAACTGGGTGAATTATGTGTAACTAATCTGTGGTTAAAATCTTAAGTAATTAGGAATGAAAAACACGCTGCGCTGTGTACTCATGGCTTCAGATCAGTGCTTGTACACAGCGAGAAAAAAAAACCAAACAAACAGAATGGACTATGAATAACCAGTTTTAACGTGCAGAGAGCACTTCAGCCAAGACTGTCCACAAGGGAGGGGGGGGGGGGGGATAAGGAAATAATTACTTTAATATTTATCCATCATCACCTTCAGTATTGCTTTACTGATGCATACACAGTATACATTAATACACTTAAGAATACAAGATATAAAAAAGTTAAGAAAAAGTATGACGGCCGTGCTCTATAGTCTATCCTTTTGATTCATAAGTACCCCCACATTACAGCTGAAAGTACTGTAAATGCTATGAGATAATTATCTTTAGCCTCTTACAATACACCCCCTTTTTTTTTTTTTTTTTAACTCAAACACCTCTAATTTAGGGACGATAGAAAACTCTGATCATTTTTTTTTTTTTTTTTTGCTACAACCAAGACCAGCCTCATTTGATTCTGAAGATGATATTCATTCATCTCGTAAACCTATGAAGCTTCCAGGGGTAAAGCAGGCAGCAAAAGAGAAAGAAGGTGGGGGGGATGTTTGCCGATGATCATGTGACTGCATGTCAGATGCAGCAAGGGACCTACCTCTGCATAATAAAAGGGCAGTTTGTGCTGACCCTTTGGGGTCAAACTGATTTAAATAATTAAACCTGGAACTGTCAGCCACCCCCTGTAAATAATAACCCTGAAGACATCAGGATCAGATTGCTAGTGAAAAGCTGGCCACTTATAGGGTTGCAATTTATCTCCCTTTTCTCTTCTCCTTTGTGCTGAGAGGCATCAGGAAATGTGCCATCCAAGAGGTCTCCACAACCACTCGGCACACCAACATTTTGCATAAAACAAGGTAAACAATACCGAGTGACTCAGGGAAAAAATAAAAAAATAAAAGCAAAAAAAAAGGACTGATGGTCCCTTACTGGTGACTAGGGTAAATATTATACATCACTTGGCTAGAAGTTAGCCAACCAATGCCAATTCAACTTTGTGATACTTTATAATTAGAAGCCAAACAAAGAGAAGGGAGGAGGGGGGTGCAGTAATTACACAGATGGTGAGAGGCACGCTTCCCAATCTTAACCCTATGCTACCACTAAGCGGGTTAAACAAAGGCACGAGCACATATTACAGCACCAACCTAGGTGTTTTATTTACTTTTTACAGAAAACCTTTATTTGGATATATTTTTGTAACAGGCAAACTATTTCTTTAACACCAAGGATCTGTCCTATCATATCAAATGGATCAATGCCAGTCTCAATAAATCATCCAAGACATGGGAGTACCAATCTTTTACATGATTTGATTACATTTTACTTTATATAAAAAAAAATAAAAAATATATATTTTATATATATATAATTTTTTTTCCCAAAAAAAAAATGTTGTTATATAAAGAAAAATGTAATCAAATCATGTAAAAGATTGGTACTCCCATGTCTTGGATGATTTATTGAAACAGACTGGCATTGTGCAGCAAGCATTGATCCATTTGATATGATAGGACGGATCCTTGGTGTTAAAGAAATTGTTTGCCTGTTACACACATATGAGAGAGAGATTAAGGCCCCATACACACTATTCAATTTTCTGCAGATTTTTGTCTTCAGATTTACCAAAAACCATATAATATGAGGTCAAACCTTAAGAGTTTGAATTTGTATGCAATCAGGCAGGCCCTATCACTACATGGTTTTGGTAAATCTGAAGACAAAAATCTGCAGAAAATCTAATAGTGTGTATGGGGTCTTAGGATAATGCTAAGCGCCTATGCACACATGCTTAAAAAAAAAAAAAAACCCATACAGAGCATTATTGTAAAGGTGTTAAGAAGCGTTCAGCGATTATTTTTTCTGCCAAAAAACTGCCCTCAAAGACACAAACCAGAAGGGTTTTTTACTTTAAACGTGGAACTAAAAATATACCTCTAAACGTCATAATGTGCATGGACACAGGATAATGGTCCCCATAAACTAGATGAAAAATCGTTCGAAAATCTGTCATTTGGACTGTTTATTTTTCTTCCAGTTAACAGGCTCAAATAGAAAATTGTTTTTGACTTTTCAGAGCCATAAAAAACAAAAAACAAAAACAGTTTGGAAAACTTCTTCGGGACGAACAATAAATTGAAAGGCTAATGCGTTTCTCGCCTGGTAAAAATTGAAATCTTCGCACTAACCATATGTGACAAAAACGGACAGAAAAACGGATTCATTTATTTCCATTGAACAATTTATTGTTCGAAATTCAGTCATTAAATGATGGCACTATCATTTGCGCTAACAGCAGTTTCGTTATTCGACAAGTTTGAACGATTTGTCATATAGTGTATGGCTAGCAAAACATTAGCTGCTTCTACAGACAAAACTCTTTTTTAAGCCAGTGTGCACGAACCCTTAAACTGATAGGTAGTGTTCCATTTGGTAAATGTTTTCCTCTTCAGTTACTAGATCTTCCCTACTGAATTTGTGCCACAGCTTCCACGTACTGGTACATGACAGGACAAGCTTACGGCTCCTATAGTTCTTTGATCATATTTGTTAAAGGTACATTGGACTTGCTCTACCATGATGCAGACAGAGCAGAAAAAGAAAAAATGCCACCCGGGCTGTAATTTCAAACAGGCTTCTGCCTAGAAGCAGAGCCAGGGGCACGAGGAGGGGAAAGAGCAAGGACGCCTCTGTGTATGTTACATTCCAGGTGTGCTGCTAAGCCAGTCACATCCACAACCATTACAGATACACTCCAAGTTATTACCCCCCGAGTATTTCCTTATGAAGCATATAGCCTTCAATATTCAGCTAGGGCACCCTTAGCTGAGAAGCGAAAAGCGGCAACAACCTTTTTAAAACAGCAAAATGTAGGTACTAAGAAAACTCTCTAGGATCTCTCTGTCATTGAACAAAATGCTTATATACATAATGTATGCATGTAGTACCCTCAGTTATATAGATCAGCCATACTCAAACAGGGTTCTGAATAGTTCCAGGACTGATGCCACTTTCAGCAGGATGACACCAATGACTTTAGCGGTCAGTGAGGGTGGCATTCTCATTGTTTTGCTCAATCAGCCCATGCAGCCAATCAGCTGCAGTGCTGATCAGTGTATTCTGGCAGCAGTCAAGTCCCACTACCAGAATACAACAGCACAGTGGCAGGGATTCCCCCATCCACCTTGATTGTGTGGATAGGGTAATCTATTTGTTTTTGTTTTGGTCCAGCTGGTTCACTAATAAAAAATAAAAAAAAGGGGGGGGGGGGCTGGGTAGGGGAATACAAAAACAATCTATAATCAGAGTTACAATCTTCTTACATGCTACCAGTATAATGGGCATATTTGCAGTTGACCCCCATTGAACTGATTTAGGGTTCCCCAAGAACTCAGTATTTTAGGGGTCCCACTGGAGTAAATACGCACAACACTAATATTAACTGATACCAACCATACCACAATGGACTGAAGCCAAACTAGTCCAAGATGGATTCTTACTGGTTACTTTGAGCACTGCCCTTTGCTCCTTGTGCTGTTTTATTGATTAAGCCCTATGTTTTCTGCCTGATGGCAACCAGATTGCGCCAACTGGGTCCCTAACTCTGCTTTTGCCCATCTCCCATCTACATTTCTATAAAAGGTGTAAGCCTTTTTTTTTGGTAGAAGACTGCATTGTAATACAGTCCTAAAGTGCCAACCCAGTTGTAGAATTGGCCGAATTTAAAGCATGGAGTAGCAATACAATCACAAAATTGGAATCTCAAGAAAATGATTAATAGATAAACACGATTCCATTACGATTGTAAGACACTGGATTTTACCTTGTGAC